>JAYESA010000015.1:64592287-64777287 GCA_036927795.1 Iris macrosiphon
GGCATGTCCGATACGCGTGTCTAACACGAGACACGACATGAATTTTGGAATGTCCATGCTTCTTAGTTTAAAGCATGTGGTGGAAGAGATGAATAATATATGAAAGACAAACAATGACGTGGCAGGAGGTGTTGATGTAGGAAGCACCAGAGTGGCAACGTCACTAGTGACATTTCGTTAGAAGTGCTAGTGACATTTCAATTAGAAGTGTTGATCTTATGGTAATGTCCTATGTTGCACATACACGGATACGACATGACACATTTTGGACACGGTGACGTGGATTAGACCTTATTTTAGTATGTCGTAATATATTTTGGAGTGTTTTTGAATTTTGAGTGTCCAACACGTTACAGACACAACATGGATTTTTGGCGTTTCCATGCTTTCCAGGTGATGCCAATAAGAATGCCTATGGTATATTGTTTAGCAGTGATGGCAATGTCACTAATTAAAATCGACAATAGAGAATAAGCCTTTGGTATGAACTTAATTGATGCGCAACAAAAGTAATTTGGAGGTACTAGATTGCTTTGGTATAAATTGAGGTGGAGGTGTAGAAACACGAATTGTAAAAGTTCAGAGTTGGATCATGGATAAAGAGTCTTGAAGAAGTAGAATGTGAGAGAAGGTTAAGATTCAAGAACACCTCAAAAGAGTCTTCATTCATCATCATGAAGTTTTCGTCTTTAAATCCACATGTACATGTAGAGATGCAGCTGTAAGCAAATAGTCACATACTATGATACACAATTAAGATATATGTATATACATTAAGTATCGTGTTTCTAAGCAATATATTTATAAGGAGTCTAAATATTTGTTTTCAGTCTTTCTTTTGTTTCTAATTGGAGTGATATGATTGTCATGCCAATTGGAGTGATATAGTAACTGGTGTTGCAAGACACACACTTAGGCACAAAGGCAAAGCACAAATGAGACACAAAATCCTCATATCCCTTCAGGTGAGGCACCCTTAATGAGGCGCACACACTTTTTGGCTATTAAGGTGCAATCTATCTGTTTTTGAGTTAAATAACTAGGTTCTAAGTGCAGTATCACCTGGTTGAAGAAGGTTACGTGTTAGATGAAAAGTAACGGCTTCAAGCTCATAACCATGCTTTGGAAAAGAGGAGGTTTATTATGAAGATACTAAATAAGAGAAGGAATAATATGAACAATATTTTGGAGATGGAAGAGAACTACACTTAGAACTAGAGTATAATGGTGACTTTTAGGTTATATTTTGGTAAATGTAGGTTATATATATATATATATATATATATATATATATATATATATATAAACTATTGGCCCAAGTGGTCTGACTTGTATATATATATATATATATATATATATATATATATATATATAAACTATTGGCCCAAGTGGTCTGACTTGAAGACAGTCTCGGGAAACTGGGTCGGATGTTCAAATCCCCCTGGGCACACATATGCTTGATATTAAAGGGTGATGAATCGGGATATTCGGGTGACGGTTGATTGAGAGCTGAACTAGGAGGAGCGTTCTATTCAGAAAAGAGGAATGTGGTACCGTTGGTCAACCCGAGTAGATTATGCGATGGAGATCTGTCTGTGCTGTGGATCTAGGAAGGTGCATTAGACACAATAATCAAGGATTGACATGCAGAGACCGAGACCTAGACTCCGGGATGATTAACGTAATAAAAAGTCCCGAGCTTTAGTCGAGCGATGTAGACTTATATATATATATATATATATATATATATATATATATTACAATCGAGTTTTTTTTTGCCTTGCCATCCAAAGGAGAGGAGGGTTTTTTTTTTCTTTTCAAAGAAAACAAGTACAAGGGTTTTATTTTGGGTCAGGAAAGATTGGGGGTAAGTTAAAAGTTGTTGATGCTACTGTTGAGTCAGAGAGAGTCATGGCTGGGGGTGGTGTTGTGTAAGCGGCGGAGTCTGGGTGTAGTGGTAGGAATGGTCTACGGTAGGCTTGTATTGATAGTGGCGAATGTGATGGATTACGGTTAGGATGGATGTGGACCATGTGGTTAGAATGGATGTGGTGGAAAGTCGAAGATGGAATTTGAAGGGCTAGGACGGAAATTAGTGTTAGACGGAGGCCTAAGATTAGATGTAGCTTTTAAGGTTAAGATTGGATGCCTACACTTAGTCTGTATTTCAGGCAAACTTGAAACAATTCCAACTGTTTGAGTAATTATATGACAATCACATTCCAAAGGCAAAAGGCACCATAACCTTTGGATGACACCCACCTTATTGTATACATGTTTAAAATCTTGATTTGCCTATGAATATGGTGGAACTTATTTTTCCTCTCTAATATTTAATCATCTTCAGGCTTCAGCACATTATGCAGAACTTCATAATATCTGAACCAATTTTTTAGTGGTTTCATTTAGTAAATGCTCCAATATTCCATTCATACTATTTAATATTTACTGACAAATATCATTTTGTCCTTAGTTTCTGATTTTTGTGTTACCTAGTATGAAGTTTGCATTTATGCGAAGGTGGCTTAACCTTCTTTTTTTGGTTCACTTTCACCTACTGCTGTTATTCTGTGGTCATTTTTTTTTTCTTTTACACTTAAATCATGAGGTTTCTGAAGAACATTATTTAGAGAAATAAATTGGTTTGTCCAGTTATATCAGAAGTTTTAATCTAATTACGAATAGAAGTCCTAACTCTTTTTACATGTTTTCTTGATTCAGCCAGGACTTCAGGCATGAGGTAAACTTGTTAGTGAAGCTGCGTCATCCCAACATTGTCCAATTTCTTGGAGCAGTAACAGAGAGAAAACCTTTGATGCTAATCACTGAATTTTTGCGTGGAGTATGAATATTCTTCTTTGTTGAAATGTAGTTGAATGTCGAAAGATCTCTTTAAAATTCTCACTAGTTATTTATGAGCTAACTTTTTGTGTTTGTTCCGTTTAAGGGTGACCTTCATCAATTTCTAAAGGAGAAGGGTTCACTTAATCCAACTACAGCTATTAATTTTGCACTAGATATTGCCAGGTAACATGCAGTTCAACTATTGTTTCCTATTTCACATCCTGGTGATTATGTGGTATGGTAATACTCATTCCTGCAAGTTAGTATAATTTTTGACACAGGATGTATCTATTGGCACTTTGTAGATGGTCTGAGATACTCTTGATATGCATGGGTTCATCATGTTAGCTGAGAGTGGTATTAACTCTAAAATGGCTGTCAAAAATTATTCTAAACTTTGAATTTAAATTTGGGAGACTGACAAAATAGTCCTTGACATTGAAAATAAGGCTGAAGTTAGGTCCTAATTAATTGGCATCTTTGTTAGCCTTTTCTCGAGGCACAATCATAACTATAGCATCAAGTTGCTCTAACAATATTAAACCTCAAATTCTGTTTAATTTTTCTATTTGAATTGTTTGGTAAGAAGCTGTTTTTTTGACACACAAGGATGGAAATGAAGGATATCCCAGACAAGAAGCTGTTTTAATTTGTTTTGTATTTATTGTGAAACGGTCTCATCTTCATCCAAGCTTTTCACCGTCGCTTGTGGAGCATGATCTCACATTGACAAATCTCCGTAAGTCTTTTTGACTAGCTGTCAACGACTCAGCCTGGAATTAAACCTGTATGAGGTGGTATCAAATTCTTGGCCAAGGAAGCAACGCATACAAGGAACTGCCATGAAACCTTGAAGGTTGTTTGGTAGGTAGGTAGGTAGGTAGGTAGACTTACCCATTCTAGTCGTGTAATCTAAACTCATGCAACTAAGGAATAACCCTCCAAGTTCCCCTAGATTAAAAAAGAGTCTAGACAAAGGTGTTGAATGATAGGCTTTTATTCTACAATATAATTTTAAAATTGATCATCTACAAGCAAATGGTGTTCTGCTAATTATTGACCTACCTTGAATCCCTTCCCCTTTTTCCTTGGTACATTGAATGGTAACCCGTTAAAAAGCATTAGTTGCTCGTGGATCTCAATGCAAATGTCTTCCACGGGCGGGGAGGAGGATGGAATGGAGGGTGGGGATTGGGAAACAGTGGCATGCAGGAGAACATTCATTTACAGTTTTAAAAACTCAATTTAGTACAAGCTGGTGGGCCTTGAATATCTTTACATGGCTAGAGGATGTGTAAAAACTGAAACCTGAGGTAGATTTCGTAATACGGAGTATCCAGAAAGTCGAGAGCATAGTTTGCAGTATCGGTCGATACTGATCCGATACGGTCTATACCGATACGGTCGATACCGATACAGTTTGGCATGTCCTGATTCGAGCTACCGAAACCTATGTTGGAGGTCTTTTTTCCAATCAATTCGGTAGATAAAATTGAATGAAAAAGACCAATAGCAATGGTGTAAAAGCATAGTAAAGTTGCAAAAGCATGTAAATGATGAAAAGATATTTATCGTAGGTAAAATGGATTAGTAAGGGTGACTATTATTTCATTCAATTTCAAAACTATTAAGAAAAAACACATTAAATACTTAAAATTATTTCTAAATGTATAAAAAAATCTAAAAAATATAATAATTATTTGCTTTCCAATACCAAAAAAAATCTGATACTCCGATTCAAAACCGCCGATACCGATCCTTATAGGAAAGGTCCGATACCGTTACTGCGAACCTTGGTTGAGAGATGGAACAAATTGCACAACAGAAGAAAATGCAGGCTTGACCAAGACCCATAGCTTAACAATTTTTTTTATACAGATAAGATCTGTCTATAACACATTTTCCCATCTCTCTTTTGTAAGGCTGTGTTCAGTTGGTTTGTTGCAGCATAAAGAGAACACTTTGATGTTGATGGAACTGCACTAATTCATGTGCATAAGAAAGAAATGGAACCCTGCCTATATTACATACGTATCGTTTTCGAGCTTTGTGGAGGTGAGCGGTGGTGCTTTCTCCATCAAGCTTGCTCCAATATGGTCCTCCGGGAGGTGGGACAACGATTGTGGCATAACTAGCATTTGAGCTGGTCATACCTTCTCCATGTCCTTCAGCCATTCTCGTTGTCAGAATCCTCCACCCGCGTGTGTATGTGTGTGTGCATGTGTACATCAGAGAGAATAGCGTGTGTTTCTTTCCTTGGAAAAGAGGATACATGTGAGATGGGAGTGTTGTGCTGCCTTGTGCTTGAGTTAATATAGGCCATGGATTAGGGAGCATGGTTTGGACTTTGGACATGATCGGGCAATTTAGTCCGTTTGCTTGCCAACTCCAAAAACTGTGAAAAAACATAAGGTTTATTAGATCTAAAATGAAAAGTGGAACCGATTCAGATAAAGCGAACCAGATAGGGCAAATTCGATCTATTTGGTGGTTGTTTTTTTTAGCCCAAGAATGCACATGATTAGGTTCTGGTTCTCTCTCTCTCTCTCTCTCTCTCTCTACATGGCCAGGCAATTAAGTCCATCTGGCTACCAACTCACATAACTGCAAAAAACCAAAAAGTTTCGTTACATCTAGAATGAATAGCAATCCAAATTGACTAACGCCAAACCAGCTGGACTGATTTCTATCTGTTTGGTTGGCTTTTCGGTATTAACCTAATAAATGCAAAACCCTATTTTGTCTACCAGATCATAAACTAAAACTACAATTCTTTATAAGTTATTATATGATTGACTTCAACAAACAGTCGATCTTTACCGCTTCATCTGTTTTCTTTTTCCTCTGTCTGCTGCAATTTTGGAATTTGATTTATCTATATTGTACCTGTTTGTTGAAGCTTCAGATTATCAGTACTATTAGTATTATTCTTTCTTATGTAGGTCACTTATTTGGTTTTATATTTGTGCACAGGGGCATGGCATATCTTCATAATGAACCAAACGTTATAATTCATCGGGATTTAAAGCCAAGGTAAACTCTATTTGTGGTTCTTGGCCCTGATTTGATTAAAATGGAACTCATTCGTTCTGGATTACTTTTAGGAATGTCCTTCTAGTGAACTCCAACGCTGACCACTTAAAGGTTGGAGACTTCGGATTGAGCAAGCTCATAAGAGTCCAGCATTCTCATGATGTGTACAAGATGACCGGAGAAACTGGAAGTTGTGAGTGCTGATTCGTAATCCATTTTATTAAGAAAAATATAGAATACTTAATTTCAAACTGATTTATGCTGTTCTTTATGAGAATGAAAGATCGATATATGGCGCCAGAGGTATTCAAGCATAGGAAATATGATAAGAAAGTTGATGTTTTCTCCTTCGCGATGATATTGTATGAGGTAATTTGAATACCGATAATAGCTGACTAGTTAAGTTACCAATTTCCTTGCTTGGTAAAGATTCCATGATGTTTGCTGCAGATGCTTGAAGGAGATCCTCCTTTGGCCAACTATGAACCATACGAAGCTGCCAAATGTGTAGCAGAAGGACGCCGGCCATCATTTCGTGCAAAAGGATATCTTCCAGAATTGAGAGAGTAAGTAGAGTTTACCTAGTATATCATGTTAGCTACATATGAGAGCGAGTGAAGTTCACATTTCCTTCATTTATATGCATGGTTGTATTTGCAATGCTACGGAACTGTTAAATATTAGTAAGCCATCTAATGTAAGTTTGCGGAATGCATTGTGACATGATTTGCTTGGGTTTTTTTGGTTTCTTGCAGCTTGACAGAGCTATGTTGGGCTGCTGATATGAACCAGAGACCATCTTTCCTTGAGATTCTCAAGAAGCTCGAGAGGATCAAGGAAAATATCTCACCAGATCATCACTGGCACATTTTGGGATAATGCCAGATCATCACTGGCAACACTAAAATTAGCAGCTCCACTACTTGGGTATATTTTGGTACAAAATGTACATATTATTTATTACTGTGGTGTTCGTTGCTAGATAATTTGGGAGCTGGCAGGTGCAGGCAGATCTTTCTTTTCCCCTTGACCATGCTACTGGTTCAGCATACAAGTCACTCTTAATATGTGTCCCACCTGGTCTGGCTTCAGTTGAAATAAGGCAAAATTGCTGAGTATTTTTTTTTCCCAATTTAATTTTAGATGGTGAAAGGATCAGAAGATAAAGGTGCTTGGAATTGATGTGATAGGCTTTATTGTTTTTCTTTGTTTGGATTCCATGTGTGACCAACACTATTTAAGTTTTAATACTTCACATTGGGATAAATTAATAAATAGTTCATGCTTATGTAGCTTCTTGAGATATTGACTTTTTTTGTTGTACTGTACTTGTTTGCCAATACAAGGGAAATATACTTTTTGGGTTTTGGTTCAGAGTTTGGAGTATAGGCATAAAACAATGTATTATGGAGTAAACAACTTTATGCTTCAATACATCTTGCAAGGAATATTCCTTGCTAAGACTTGGCACAACCAGTCACAACTGGTTGGCATCTTAATACAAAAAATTTAGCAGGGTTGACAGCGGAGTACTGCCTACAGGTCTTTTTGGGGGCTGTTTGGACTGCCTACAGGCCTTTTTGGGGCTGTTTGGATTGCGGTAGCTTCTAGAAAGTGTATAAGTGGCACCTGCAGCATACCAACTTGTAGGGCATTTGTAGCATATGTGATTTTTCAAAATGTATTTGGATAGAGTTCCTTTTGTTCCCCGAAAGTGAGAAGGATGACTTTCAGTATTTGAATGTCATTCCATGTAAGTGATATAATTACCAAATTTATCTTATGTTTCCATAAAATATCTCGTGTCTCCACATAATATCTCGTGTCTGATACCAAATTTATTCAACAAAATATCCCGCGTCATCGGACACCGTGTTCGAGCACCACAGCTCCCTGTTCATCGGTCGTATTCCTCCGTGTCACGTCCCAGTCCCAAAATATCGAGGGACTAGACACGTGGCAATGGCCAGCAGCACACACCGATGGGCAAATCCAATTTAATGGACCCATCAGGGTGTACTTAAGCTGTAATAAGGTCTAAATAACAGGTCACAATCTAATCTCATCCATAGAAGATAAATATGATCAATAACAGCAAAATGAAATATAACCAACATCAAGTCTCCATAAAGTAAATCGGGGAACAACCCGATAATAAGTCTGATACACTGGTTCAACAGACCAGAAACAAAAGAGTCTAATAAAAGCAAATATTGAGTATAGATAACAGATACTCAGGAGAAATCCTCGGCCATCACCTCGTCCTCGGGAATCGGTTCAGCTCCAGTGTCTGCTCCTGCCTCGTATACCTCGGGATAGAATTCCTCTGCTAAACCTGGGGATAATCCGGAATCCAGGTCCTCAGGGGACATAGCAAGGTACAAAATAACACAAGCCAAAATAAATGCAGTGCAATAATAAATGAAACAATAGGGTAAACTATGTAACCATCTATGTGAAATGCAAGTGAGAGCATCACTAGTACTCAGGCTGAGACCGCTACAAGCTCTGTGTCAGGGAGCCGGTAGCAGTAATATCACGTAATGTGCCTAGCTCTGATGTAGAGTCTACGGCCTCACAATAATAAATACATATATAAAATCATCATGTAGCCTGTGTGTCTCTCCCCACCCAATGTAATCACACGTCTTATGTCCACAACGTCTCATGTCCATGTTACGCAAGATCATAACTAATGCAACAAGTCATATGATAGCTATGAATATAATGTCTATGTCACAAATCCTGTAACCTATACAGAATCACCATAAATATCTCAGGAAGATTCTGTCTCATGAATAGTGTCAGGTGTCCTGGGTATGACGTACTTGATGATGCAAGCACGAGAATGTATAGGGTCTCGATATCCATCTCTAGGTGACGTTACACAACTCCGCGTATGGTGTTGACACCCGAATATTATTCGGACGTTAAGTAATATCACACGGTCCTAGGTTAAGCAGAGATATTACAGTAATAAATCAAAGGAATATTATGTAACAAGAACTGCAAGGTTGGCAATGTACACTTGTCTATGGTTTGGATACTAACAGCTGCTCCGGTATTAGCAAAATCTGCAGGTACTCCTCCAAATGCTGTAATAAATATTACCATCAGATTCAGAAGATATCAAATAGCTAGAATTGCCTGTCTATAAGTCCAATTTGAACATAGGGGCAAAAGTGACAGTTTCTGGTCAAAGCGGGGTCCACATGTGGCCTGCTTCGTACCGAAAAATATGCCAAAGATAATGTTCTTCAAATTCGTCAAACTTAGTGTCTATAAGTCCAGAATGACGATACGAACCCAACGGAATGTCCAGAACTGGATTCTGATGAGCCGATCACAAAATCGCCCGTCAAGTGGAGCCGTGGGGCCCACGATACGCGATTTTGTCAATGTTCTCAGAATCGAACCAAACTTGGGTCACAGGACCAGCGTATTGCTACGAGTCCGATGGCACAAGTTTCGTTTCGATACGACGTGCGTACACGAAGTTACAACGAGTTCCAGAACTGGGCCGATACGGGGTGTTGTCGACGGATACGCGTTGATTTCGGTGTGCACGAACATCCAAATCAACTTCCGCGAAATTCCACACGTCCGTATTAACGGCGCGCACCTTTCGATGAAGTCCGCACACGACCAAGTCATCCCGTTTAGCGAGGCGCACCCAGTTCCGAGAAAATTAGGGTATTTATTTTTCTGATTTTGCGTCGCAATTTGCGACCGACACAGGATGCGACACGCCGAACCAATGGCACGGGTATCGAGAGGGTCACGCAGTCTACGCGTCACAGTAGACGGTTCAAAAAACGAGACAGAGAGGAGAGAGAAACAGTCACCTGAGCAGGGGTAGGAATCGACTGAAAATACGCGTTTTTGCGAGGTGGCGCGGCACGGCCGGCTGCTAGGGTTTCTGCGGGCCGCTGCTGGGGTCTCCGGGGTAGCTGCGGCGGCGCTGGAGTCGTCGACGGGTCAGGCGGAGACGGCGCTGGGGTTCAGCGGGGTTCGTTGAGGGGGCTGCTGTAACGCCCGCAACCGCTCGGAGCGTTACGCTGAGTCGGACTGAATGAATCAAATGCTGGTTACATTTGAAATGTCGGATTTCGGGAAGGAGGATTAATCGAGTTGGTTTCAATGTGCAGATGGCTAGCGGGATCGATGGAAATCAGGTGTTCGTTCCGAACAGTACTGAATAGCTGAATGGAAACGATAATGCCGTCTTCCTTAGTCCGATCGGTCGGATGATTTGGAAAGCACGGCCTGCTCGCACGGTCATACCAGTTGAGTAGATCGCGCTTGCATCGGACCACGGGTTCAAGGGATTGGCCGTATCGGCAGGACAGGATGCCTAACGGATTCAAACAATGTGAGTGGGCTCTTTCCCTTCTCCTCTACTCCTTCATGCCTAATAATATGGAAAACACGTAAAGGCTTGAACACTTGGGCTGAAACATCGGGAAGCACTACACTGAGGCGTGCATAGAGTGTGCGTCGTTGGCTTGGTAGGATTGTGGCTTGAATGGTTTACGCGTTGGATAGTTGGATACGATAGCTGGATTATTCATTTGAGGCGATCGGTTGGATTACTTGGGATTATGCTTGGACGGTTGGAAATATACAAGTTGGAATGATACAATTGAGGCAATGGGAATATCGAGAATACCGGGAATTCGGGCGAGCGAGCGTGCATCCGTGCACGAGTATCACTTGGTCGCTTTGTCTTGCAAAGCGAGCAGTTGTGGTTCAAAACCGAACAACTGCATCGGCGCGGGCATTGTGCCTCTTTTGGGGCATTGTGTCATGGGTTAGCTTTGAGCATAGGTGTTGCACCAATTTGGATTGTGTTGAGAAGAGGCTTCGTGCCTATGAAACACTTGATATTTTGATGCCTCGGGCTATGTTTTGAGGTCGAGATTTGGGTTCTTGGAAGGACATATTGGAAGAATGGTTATGGATGTGTTGGTTGGATTATTGATGGGACGAGTCTAGGATCGCTTGGTGGGGCGAGAATGTTCGATCCTCTCGTCATACCTACGTGTCTGCATAGTCACGGACAACCTGGGTGGCACAGGGTTTGGTTTCCTCGAACGGGTGCTCCGGGGCACCGGGACCGTTCGGCCATGGAGGAGACAATTTGGGTAACGCGTCTTGGGCGCGGTGCCAGCGGTTGGATGCGATTCAGGTGGGTTAGCTACTTAGCGCTGTTTCGAATAGAACCGCAATTGATCTGTCCGATCAACGTCCTTTATGGCCTTTGGCCAGTGACTTCATATAAGAATAGATGTTGGCTTGCTTTACTTTGGTTGGTTTGTGCATCGTGTAGGCGCGGCCACCTTGCCTCGGCAAGAGTGTGCACTCGAGAGTGGGATATATAAACTTTGGTTGAGAATGGATATTGAGGCGAGACTGATGGTTCGATATGTTATCGTGCAAGCGATGACATTGAGTTAGACGGGTCGGTTTTATATAAATGCTTGTCGTTTGGTTTGAGATTGAATGCTAGCATGCTTAAACTGCTTTACTGCTTTCCTTAACATGTCATCCATATGCCATGAAATGAATCTAGGATTCAACTAGAAAGATCACCATATAACTGTTTGCATTCACTACCTTACTTAGTGTCGGCTTAGACGAGTGGGTTACCCCGCTCACCAGTACGGTTGTGTACTGACCCACATTGTGGGCAATATTTCAGGTACACAGGCGTAGTGGCGCTGCTTGGATATACGGGACAAGATGTATGAACTGTAAGTACCTTTGTGGGCTAGAGAAAGAGCAAGAGTTATTTCATCGTCTCCGTGGCATCGCCTTTGTGGCATTGACTCGGGGCATCTCATTTGGACCCTATCGTGAGCTTCGCTGCGTACACTCTGATTGTGTGCTTGGTACACAATACTTGACTTTCGCTGCAACTTGGTTGTTTCAATGATAACATTTGGTGTTTGACAACATCGCCTTGTACGAGCGCAACTCCAGGCTCGTACGGCATCACGTCCCGATGAGAACGATTGTCCTGCGGGAGAGCTGTAAACGTGGTGATTCACGTTCAGCGGGGACTATCGAGCTTGCGGGAGATTGGGGCGTGACAGCTGCTGGAGGAGGCGCCGGGGAACTCGACGGGGAGGAGGAAGGAGGCGCTGACGGAGGCGGAGCTGGAGGGTAGACGCGGTGGTGAGTGGTGGTGGAAGAGGAGGAAGGCGGTGGGGCAATCAGGGAGAGTGGTGGTCGAGGAATTGGGAGACGACGGTGGGGATTTTATAGGGTGGTGGTGGCGGTCCGTTAGGGAGGTGTAAAGGCGCGGGGAGCGGGGGAGCCGGCCGGTAGGGAGGTGGAGAGGCGAGGCGGGTGCGGAGGCGAAGCGACGCGGCGGCTGCGGCGGTTACAGGAGCGGCGGAGTCGGGAAAGGGAACGGTCGCGGGGGTGTCAGGGTTTCGACGGTTAGGGATTGCTACAGTAACGGGTAGGATTGCGGTTTCGGGTCGGGTTTAGATCCGATCCGACCCGCTAGGGTTCAGGGTTGGTTTATTTGGGTTGGTCCGATTTGGGTATTGGTTCATTAAACCGGGTTTATTTTGGGTTTAATAAAAATATTAATTTTTAGGTCTTTAAAAATAGTTCTGGGGTCCAATAAATTCCAGGAAAATTACCCTATGTCTAATATTTTATTTTACACCCAAAAATATTATTTTTATAATATTTTAATATTTATTTTTATTATATAAAAATATTTAATTCAGAAGAACATTTATTTAATTATTTAAAAATAGCAGAAAATTCCCAAAAAATTATTTTTAATTTCTGAAAAATACGGGTGTTTACAATCTACCCCCCTTAAGAGGATTGCGTCCTCGTAATCAAAGAATTAACTACTAAAGGAAATTAAAGCATGGTAACTAAAAGAAATGCTTAGTTTATACCTGCATCTTCGAACAGATGAGGATAACGCTGGCGTATGATATCCTCTCGCTCCCAGGTAGACTCGCCGAGAGAATGATGTTTCCAAGCTACTCGAACCAGTCTAATCGTCTGACCCCGCAATGTCTTCTCACTGATGTCGAGTATTCCAACTGGCTGCTCTTCATATCTCAAGCTAGGGCCCACAGCAATCTCAGAATGATCGACTACATGGCTTGGGTCAGTCACGTACCTCCTCAGCTGTGAGACATGGAATACATCATGCACTCCCTCTAAAGATGGAGGTAATGCAAGAAGATATGCCACCTCACCAATACGCTCTAGAATATCAAATGGCCCAATGTACCTTGGGCTCAGCTTGTCTCTGCTCCCAAATCGAATAGTACCTCGAGTAGGTGAGATCCTCAAGAATACGTGATCTCCTTCTTTGAACTCCAAAGGTCGTCTGTGTGTATCAGCCTAATGCTTCTGTCTGTCCTGAGCTGCACGAAGATGATTCTGAATTTGCTTTACCTTCTCAACAGTCTGCATCACCAACTCTGGACCCAGTATTTGACGCTCACCAACGTCACTCCAACATATCGATGATCTGCACTTTCTGCCGTACAAAGCCTCGAATGGTGCCATCTGGATGCTTGCCTGGTAGCTATTATTATAAGAGAACTCCACCAAGTGCAAATGATCCTCCCAAGTCCCTCCAAAGTATAACATACACGATCGCAACATATCCTCCAAGATCTGAATCGTGCGCTCAGATTGACCATCTGCCTGTGGATGGTAAGCAGTGCTGAACTTGAGTCGGGTGCCAAGACTCTCTTGCATGCTTCGCCAAAAATGGGATGTAAATCTCGAGTCACGATCTGACACAATACTAATCGGTACTCCATATAATCTTACAATCTGTCGTATGTACATGTCGGCTAGTACTTCCGTGGACTGTCCAACTCTAAACGGCAAGAAATGTGCCGATTTAGTGAGTCGATCCACGATAACCCATACTGCATCTTTTCTACTGGGGCTTCTTGAAAATCCTGTAATAAAATCCATAGTGATATGTTCCCACTTCCATTCGGGTATGGGAAGCGGCTGTAACATACTAGCAGTTCTTTGATGCTCGGCCTTTACTTGCTGGCAGACCAAACATTTCGCCACAAACCGTGCAATCTCCCTCTTCATTCCATGCCACCAATAATACTGCCTCAAATCTCGGTACATCTTCATTCCTCCCGGATGAATAGAGTACATGAAGCTATGTGCTTCAGTCATCAACTCATGTCTCAATTCCCCATTCGGTACATATAGGCGATTTGCACACCTTAATGTCCCGTCCTCATGTATACGAAGTCCCGTCTGCATGCCTGCTTCCGTCTTCTCTTTAAGTCTTCGAAATCTAGCATCGGTGGGCAATGCCGTCTTAATCCTCTCCACAAGTGATGACTTAACTTCAAGATTCGCCAACAAGCCACTTTGTCTTGGTAAAACAATCTCTATCTGGAGCTCATGTAGATCCTTTAATAGCTGGGGCTGCATCGTCAAGAAATAAGTCGTGGGCTTCCTGCTGAGTGCGTCTGCTACGACATTTGCCTTGCCCGGATGGTACTGCAGATCTATATCAAAGTCGACCATCAACTCAAGCCAACGTCTCTGTCTCATATTGAGCTTCTTCTGAGTATATACATACTTCAGACTCTTGTGATCAGTAAAGATTTCTACCTTTTCTCCATAAAGATAGTGCCTCCATATCTTTCGTGCAAAAATTACTGCAGCTAGCTCAAGATCTTGCGTCGGGTAGTTCTTCTCATGGACCTTTAGCTGTCTCGATGCATAAGCGATAACTTTGCCATGTTGTATCAAAACACATCCTAGTCCACTGCCTGACGCATTACTATAAACAACAAAGCCTCCCGATCCTGAAGGAAGAGTCAAGACCGGTGCTGTTGTTAATCGCCTCTTCAATTCTTTAAAGGCCTTCTGACAATCTTCCGTCCATGCAAACTCCGGGTCCTTACACGTCAACCGCGTCATAGGCTCCGCAATCCTTGAGAAATTTTCTACGAACCTCCGGTAATATCTAGCAAGTCTGAAAAAACTTCTCACTTCTGTAACTGATGTTGGTGTAGGCCAAGTTTCTATTACAGCAACCTTCTCTGGATCAACTGAAAGTCCTTCTCCTGAGATGATATGTCCCAAGAAAGGCACATTATCCATACAAAACTCACATTTACTGAGTTTGGCATACAGATTCTCCTGCCTCAGCGTCTCTAGCACGATTCTGAGATGCTCCTCGTGCTCTTCGTGGCTCTTGGAATATACTAAGATATCATCAATAAACACAACCACGAACTTGTCAAAGTACTAATGAAAAACTCTATTCATCAAACTCATGAACACAGCTGGCGCATTGGTTAAACCAAATGGCATAACTAAGAACTCATAGTGTTCATACTTGGTCCTGAAGGCTGTCTTCGATATATCCTCCTTCCTTACTCTAATCTGGTGATAACCGGATCTAAGGTCAATCTTCAAGAATATTCTAGCACCACTCAACTGATCGAATAGGTCATCAATGCGTGGCAAGGAATACCGGTTCTTAATGATTACAGTATTCAGTGCCCTGTAGTCAATACACAGGCATACTGTCCCATCCTTCTTCGGCACAAATAATATAGGTGCTCCCCAAGGTGAAACACTGGGCCGAATAAAACCCTTCTCCAGAAGATCATCAACTTGCTCCTTCAATTCCACCAACTCCTTAGGTGCTAGCTGGTACACTGATGAAGTGATAGGCTCTGCTCTTGGAGTCAAGTCTATTGTGAATTCTATTTCCCGATAAGGTATTAAACCTGGAAGATCATCAGGAAATACATCCACAAAATCTGATATAACTCTTGGGTAACCTGACTCCCCTTCTACAGATAGTACCCTAAGAGTAGGCTGAACACCTTGCTCTATAGCTCCCCGAAGAAACTCAAACTCTGGATGTCCAGGTGGTCTAAATATAACCCGTCCAAGCCGACAATCTAGGGTCGCATGGTACTGACTTAACCAATCCATACCAAGTACAACATCATAATCCGGCATAGAAAAGATCAGAAATTGGGCTCGCATCTCTCTTCCACAGACTACTACCGAACACGATCTACAGATGTCACTAACTGGAATAATTTCACCTCCCGTAAGAATTCCCTTAGTCTTCGGAAGTGGTGCGGTAGCTACTCTATGTGTGGCTACGAAGCTAGCAACTATGAATGAATACGATGCTCCAGAATCAAATAAAGCTACAGCACGTAATGAAGCTACTAATATAGTACCTACTATAACCTCTCCTGCAGTAGCTTCCTCCTCAACAGCCAATGCAAATGCTTCTCCTCGTCCCTGAGCTGGACCTCTCTGTTGACGAGCCTGCTGGAATAGTGCTGTCTGTGGTGCCAATGGTGGTCTCTGTTGATACCCTCCTGGAGCTGGTGGTCTGACTCCTCCAACTCCCGTCTGTGGTGCTCCCAATGCTGGATAAGCTGGCCTTGGTGCTGGTAAAGCTGGTCGATTTACCGTTGGTGCTCCCTCCCGGCGCTCAGAGCAGTCCTTGGCTGAATGCTGGTTGGATCCGCAAATCATGCATAGTCCCAACTTGCGTCTACACTCCCTCTCGATATGGCCTACCTTGCCACAGTAGTGACAAGTAGGAAGGGATAGGGCTCTTGGTGCTACTCTCTGAGGTAGATTCCTCTGGGATCGCTTTGCAGACTCCCCTTGTGATGCTCTGGATGGTGCTGATGTGAAGGACCGCTTCAGACTTGACTCCCTCCTAGTAACGCGCTCCATGCGTCGTGCTGCATCAAGGATGTCTGTGTATGATGTAGGTGCAACAGATCCGATCAACCTCTGGAGCTCAAACCTGAGTCCGTCGAAGAACTTCTCCGCCTTCTCTTCTTCTGTAGGAATTAGAGAAGGGACGAAGCGACTCAGTCGAATGAACTCAGCATTGTATTCTTCCACCGACATATTGCCTTGAATAAGGTGGTTAAACTTGTCTCGGAGTTCCGACCGAGCAATAGCTGGGATATACATCTCCTGGAAGAGTCTGGAGAACTCTTCCCAAGTGACTCGGTCATGTCCGAGCCTCCTCTCTTCAGATAGCCACTAATGGTGCGCATTGTCAGTTAACTGCATCCTGACGGCAGTCATCCATCTCTCCCTCGGAAGTTTAGCTGATTCCAACTGGTGTTGTGTGTTCGTGAGCCACTCATGAACTTCAGTTGGCCCCTCCTTGCCAGAAAAGGTACGGGGCTTCTGCTGACGGAAATCAGTGATAGATCCCGCCGTTGGTCGCCTAGCTGGTGGGTTCGCCTGCTCCAATGCGGTTACTAGGCTGTTTCTCAAGTACTCCGTCTCATGACGCTGAGCCTCTTGTTGAACCTGTTGTTGGGCTTGCATCATGGCATAAAACATTTAAAACATCTGCTGCCCGTCTATGGCTTGTCCTGGTGGAAAAACAGGCATCGGTGGAGTGAACTGTGGCGGAGGTGGGATGTCATCTCGCCGGAACCTTGAATTATGCTGGCCAGCTTGATCGCTTTGAGAGGATTGTCCTCTATTTTCTGGTGTCACTCCATCATCATAGGTGACCACAGCATCGTGTGGCGTACCTAAGGAATTCTCGTTACCGATTCTCGGATCCATTACTCTGTATTAAAAATAAACTATGAGAACGCACAGAGGAATCAAAACAGGATGCAAATCAAGCAATTAATTCGAATCCGATATAGAGATCAAAAACGATTTAAATCAATGGATGAGATCCTATAACTTATCCTATCCTTATTGCAGGCTTGCTCGGTCCCTAAGTTGAAACTGAACAATTTAGTCGTTGACCTGCATGGGCCACCACAAAAACTATGTCACGCCCTAGTCCCAAAATATCGAGGGACTAGACACGTGGCAATGGCCAGCAGCACACACCGATGGGAAAATCCAATTTAATGGACCCATCAGGGTGTACTTAAGCTGTAATAAGGTCTAAATAACAGGTCACAATCTAATCTCATCCATAGAAGATAAATATGATCAATAACAGTAAAATAAAATATAACCAACATCAAGTCTCCATAAAGTAAATCGGGGAACAACTCGATAATAAGTCTGATACACTGGTTCAACAGACCAGAAACAAAAGAGTCTAATAAAAGCAAATACTGAGTATAGATAACAGATACTCAGGAGAAATCCTCGGCCATCACCCCGTCCTCGGAAATCGGTTCAGCTCCAGTGTCTGCTCCTGTTCCTGCTCCTGCTTCTGCTCCTGCCCCGTATACCTCGGGATAGAATTCCTCTGCTAAACCTGGGAACATAATCCAGAATCCAGGTCCTCAGGGGACATAGCAAGGTACAAAATAACTGTAAACCCCCTCACCCAAAATAGATATTTTGTGTATATTTTATATTATTATAGGTATTGAATTTCTTTAGAGTATTCTGTTATTTAATTAGCAAATAAATTTCTTGATATATTTACTTATATAAATATTTATTTAGAATTATTTTTAGGTTATTTTAGATTTTTGAAATTAATTAGGATTTATTTGGATATATATAGTCTTAATATTAGATAGATGCTAATTTAGTGTTAATAGATATTAATAAGATTTTATAAATTATTTGTATTATCTTTAATTATATTTAAGATTATAAATTATTGAGATAAATTCAAACTCTATTTTAAATTAATTCAAATCCTGAACCTACTAGGAAATCAACTTCATGCATATCATATCCTTATTTAAATTCATCATAATCCTATCCAAATTAACCAATCCTAGTTGTATTTAATTAAATAGTCTCCACCATTATAAATACCCCATCCTTCATTTTTTTCTTCCCCAAAATTCCTCTCTTTTTCGTCCAAAAATAGCCAAAATTTGTCATAAAATTCAGCCTCATTTTCTACTAGTTATGACGAATTAAAAAGATGATATCTCCTAGCTCCGGACTCCAAACGCGCTCCAGTTTTTTTTGTTAGAACGATAATGAGGTTAGATTTCTGATTATATAAATTGTTTTTATAAATTATGAGTATTAAATTCTGGAAAATTCGTAGAGCACAGCATGTCCGAAAATAGACGTGTTTTGATGTTTTCATGATTCCGGGAGAACCAGGAATCAGAATCATGAACCGTTTAAAGTTTCGGAAAGCTAATGTCGAGATCATCGACATATATTTTTCCCAGAATTTATTTCGAAGTATTTACATACTGTTAATTCTGTAGAACTTCTAGGTTAGAATTTAACCATCGGTGCACAATACAAAATTTGTATGTGCCATAATTTCCAAACGAATTTGAATTCGGACGAGCTGTAAATTCCAGCATGTTTTTGACGCTGAAATCTACAGGAAATCATGCATAAAAGTTGAGTTTGTGTCGGTTGACTTTTTGGTCAACAGATCGTCTCGATTTGCGTGCCATGAGTCTCGAGTTGATAAAATTCAGTTTCTTTGGACAAAATTTAGGAATTAACATAAAAATCAGAATAATAAGATTAAAATAGGATTTTAGAGTAATTATTCCAGAATTAAATAAATTAAAATAAATTATCTTTTGACGTGATAAATTTGTAATACATAGGCTATTTGGACTGTGACTTGGACCCTGATTCATACCAGCAGCAGGACCCCAGGCAAGATACCTTGCAAAATTGCTTACAGTATTTTGCATGCTTAGTATATTTATGTATATTTATTGTATTTCTGTTTATTTATTGCATGTGTAGTTTTTTTCAGTCATTACTATATATTAGATATGTTGACACACACTTGCCACTTAGTATCATGAGAGGACAATCATTAGGCGTATGCGCTTTTAACCACTCTGGTAAACCGTAGTATATAGTTCGCACTACGGGCATGTGTCGCGTTGGTCGCTACCCCAGAGGTATGTCGATTTCTGTAGAGTCGCGCTGGTCGCTACCCCAGAGGTATGTCGATTTCTGATGTTCTAGACGGGTGTGTGAGTTGTGAGGCTTAGATCGAGTAGACTACCCTTGCCCATACGTCGAAAAGTTGTCCTCATTTGCATTCATATAGATTGTCATGTACAGCGTACTTATCTATTTTCAAACCATATGCATGTTTACTGTATTCAAATTGGCTCGTATTTTCTGTATCTTGTTACGTCCCTCTGAGGACCTGGTCCGCTGCCAGGTGTATCTTTTCTTGAGTATTTGCAGGAGCGTATATTTGGATGGTTACATGTGATTCGAGGATGTCTTCTCTTAGAGCTGTGATGGATAGCTGGTATTCTTATATTGTGTTGTGGTGTTGTACTCATATTGTATTTGCTCTTATATTCGAGTTGGTAGTGGATTTGTTTCCATCCAACTATCATCCTTAGAAACTTCTTATTGAGATCTAGTTTCATAGATACTGGTTATTTATTTCTATATAATTTTGGTGGATGAGATTTAGATTTTACCCTGTGACTTGTATTACATTTTATACCACTTGTGGATTTTATATTCATATTACAGCGTACGTATGGATTTGGTTTCCATATATTGGAGTTGCCATATCCATGCGGCTGGCATGCTTACGTGTCCTAGTCCTACGTATTTTTGGGACTGGGATGTGACATGTTTTTGTGGTGGCCCATGCAGGTCGAGAGCATATTGTCTCGGTTACGTTACTGTACCGAACAAGCCTGCCCCTAGGACTAGAGTATAGGATCTCATCCACAATTGACTGTGATTAATCTCCTCCTATCTGTTCTATTTTAAACAATTGTATCCTGCTTGATTCATGTGCTTCCCTAATAGTTCCTTGAGTATAGTCTCCTGCTAGAATATAGGAACCCCTGTTATTAGGATGATAATTAGAGTAGCACACCTATTAAGAATACAACGAGAATATAGACACACCACTAAGTTTAGAATATCTAGTGAACCTAGAATTCCTTATCTTTAGATTGTTATACCATTACCCCTTGATGTATTAAGAAGACTTGAGAGTAGTATAGACACTACTAGAGTTAGTTAGAAGTTTTACCATAATGTTTGACACCTAGTATCACATAGTCTTTTGACCTATTAATTGAAGTGTAACCGAATGATATTTATCGCATGCTAGCAAAAGACGACAGTGTTTATTCAGACCATAGAATTTAGAGGTCCTTGCCCTATTTGGTCGACTAGCGACTTAGATAAGAAGGTTGTATGATAACTGTAGAGATTGTAGAGTCTTTTATTATTATTGCTTATGTTGTTTTTGCTTTTGCGAACTTGAATTATTTTGTAACTTCTCACATCATAATCCAGCGTTATATTTTCTGTGCTACCTTGAATTATGCTGCTATTATAGCCTAGTTTTTGCAAGCTTAATCTTATATCGAGCTTGTTCATGACATATGTGTTATTGGGGCCTGATCAACCACACTAATACAAATTGTCTAATCAGAATCAGTGTATTATGGTCTAGCTAGCCATAATGCGCTTGATTTGCCCTTCGCAATAGTATTTTACGTGGATTGAGATGTATAGTGGACCAGTAGACAAATATACTTACCCTCTAGATACGACAAAGCATATCATATCAAGTACATAACTGCACCGATGTGAGCATGCGAATAGGAAATTACCAAATTAAGATTTTAATCCACAACTGTCTTGACAATTCCCATTTGAATTCTTTAAACGCTTTGATTTCCATACTTCCATTCTATTACCCCTCCATGAACTCTTTTCCGTTGCTTTCCGTCTTCCCTTGTTTCGGAAAGACGAAATCTCGTGCTTGGATATAAGTAATACACGGATAGTACAAGATATACCCCATAGGCCAATCACATTATTTGATGACTATCTTTCATAATTGATTAAGGGCATATCACATATGATATAGTTGGTGTTAAAGTTTTGAGGATTGAATGACATGAGAAAATAAATTGAGGAATATTTTCTTAAGTGTAAGAGCCTTATGTGATAGATGGGTAAATTCTAAGTTGGATAGAAATTGCATTATTAAACTTGAGGTAAATTCTTTTAGATTGTGATCAAGTGAGATTAGATAGAGAGAAACCATGTTCTATTTTAATTTCGAGGACGAAATTGTTTTAAGTTGGGTAGATTGTAAACCCCCTCACCCAAAATAGATATTTTGTGTATATTTTATATTATTATAGGTATTGAATTTCTTTAGAGTATTCTGTTATTTAATTAGTAAATAAATTTCTTGATATATTTACTTATATAAATATTTATTTAGAATCATTTTTAGGTTATTTTAGATTTTTGAAATTAATTAGGATTTATTTGGATATATATAGTCTTAATATTAGATAGATGCTAATTTAGTGTTAATAGATATTAATAAGATTTTATAAATTATTTGTATTATCTTTAATTATATTTAAGATTATAAATTATTGAGATAAATTCAAACTCTATTTTAAATTAATTCAAATCCTGAACCTACTAGGAAATCAACTTCATGCATATCATATCCTTATTTAAATTCATCATAATCCTATCCAAATTAACCAATCCTAGTTGTATTTAATTAAATAGTCTCCACCATTATAAATACCCCATCCTTCATATTTTTCTTCCCCAAAATTCCTCTCTTTTTCGTCCAAAAATAGCCAAAATTTGTCATAAAATTCAGCCTCATTTTCTACTAGTTATGACGAATTAAAAAGATGATATCTCCTAGCTCCGGACTCCAAACGCGCTCCAGTTTTTTTTGTTAGAACGATAATGAGGTTAGATTTCTGATTATATAAATTGTTTTTATAAATTATGAGTATTAAATTCTGGAAAATTCGTAGAGCACAGCATGTCCGAAAATAGACGTGTTTTGATGTTTTCATGATTCCGGGAGAACCAGGAATCAGAATCATGAACCGTTTAAAGTTTCGGAAAGCTAATGTCGAGATCATCGACATATATTTTTCCCAGAATTTATTTCGAAGTATTTACATACTGTTAATTCTGTAGAACTTCTAGGTTAGAATTTAACCATCGGTGCACAATACAAAATTTGTATGTGCCATAATTTCCAAACGAATTTGAATTCGGACGAGCTGTAAATTCCAGCATGTTTTTGACGCTGAAATCTACAGGAAATCATGCATAAAAGTTGAGTTTGTGTCGGTTGACTTTTTAGTCAACAGATCGTCTCGATTTGCGTGCCATGAGTCTCGAGTTGATAAAATTCAGTTTCTTTGGACAAAATTTAGGAATTAACATAAAAATCAGAATAATAAGATTAAAATAGGATTTTAGAGTAATTATTCCAGAATTAAATAAATTAAAATAAATTATCTTTTGACGTGATAAATTTGTAATACATAGGCTATTTGGACTGTGACTTGGACCCTGATTCATACCAGCAGCAGGACCCCAGGCAAGATACCTTACAAAATTGCTTACAGTATTTTGCATGCTTAGTATATTTATGTATATTTATTGTATTTCTGTTTATTTATTGCATGTGTAGTTTTTTTCAGTCATTACTATATATTAGATATGTTGACACACACTTGCCACTTAGTATCATGAGAGGACAATCATTAGGCGTATGGGCTTTTAACCACTCTGGTAAACCGTAGTATATAGTTCGCACTACGGGCATGTGTCGCGCTGGTCGCTACCCCAGAGGTATGTCGATTTCTGTAGAGTCGCGCTGGTCGCTACCCCAGAGGTATGTCGATTTCTGATGTTCTAGACGGGTGTGTGAGTTGTGAGGCTTAGATCGAGTAGACTACCCTTGCCCATACGTCGAAAAGTTGTCCTCATTTGCATTCATATAGATTGTCATGTACAGCGTACTTATCTATTTTCAAACCATATGCATGTTTACTGTATTCAAATTGGCTCGTATTTTCTGTATCTTGTTACGTCCCTCTGAGGACCTGGTCCGCTGCCAGGTGTATCTTTTCTTGAGTATTTGCAGGAGCGTATATTTGGATGGTTACATGTGATCCGAGGATGTCTTCTCTTAGAGCTGTGATGGATAGCTGGTATTCTTATATTGTGTTGTGGTGTTGTACTCATATTGTATTTGCTCTTATATTCGAGTTGGTAGTGGATTTGTTTCCATCCAACTATCATCCTTAGAAACTTCTTATTGAGATCTAGTTTCATAGATACTGGTTATTTATTTCTATATAATTTTGGTGGATGAGATTTAGATTTTACCCTGTGACTTGTATTACATTTTATACCACTTGTGGATTTTATATTCATATTACAGCGTACGTATGGATTTGGTTTCCATATATTGGAGTTGCCATATCCATGCGGCTGACATGCTTACGTGTCCTAGTCCTACGTATTTTTGGGACTGGGGTGTGACAATAACACAAGCCAAAATAAATGCAGTGCAATAATAAATGAAACAATAGGGTAAACTATGTAACCATCTATGTGAAATGCAAGTGAGAGCATCACTAGTACTCAGGCTGAGACCGCTACAAGCTCTGTGTCAGGGAGCCGGTAGCAGTAATATCACGTAATGTACCTAACTCTGATGTAGAGTCTACGGCCTCACAATAATAAATACATATATAAAATCAGCCTGTAGCCTGTGTGTCTCTTCCCACCCAATGTAATCACACGTCTCATGTCCACAACGTCTCATATCCATGTCACACAAGATCATAACTAATGCAGCAAGTCATATGATAGCTATGAATTTAATGTCTATGTCACAAATTCTGTAACCTATACAGAATCACCATGAATATCTCAGGAAGATTCTGTCTCATAAATAGTATCAGGTGTCCTGGGTATGACCTACTTGATGATGCAAGCATGAGAATGTATAGGGTCTCGATATCCATCTCTAGGTGACGTTACACAACTCCGCGTACGGTGTTGACACCCGAATATTATTCGGACGTTAAGTATCACACGGTCCTAGGTTAAGCAGAGATATTACAGTAATAAATCAAAGGAATATTATGTAACAAGAACTGCAAGGTTGGCAAGGTACATTTGTCCGGGGTTTGGATACCAACAGCTGCTCCGGTATCAGCGGAATCTGCAGGTACTCCTCCAAATGCTGTAATAAACATTACCATCAGATTCAGAAGATATCAAATAGTTAGAATTGCCTGTCCATAAGTCCAATTTGGACACAGGGGCAAAAGTGACAGTTTCTGGTCAAAGCGGGGTCCACATGTGGCCCGCTTCGTACCGAAAAATGTGCCAGAGATAATGTTCTCCAAATTTATCAAACTTAGTGTCTACATGTCCAGAACGACGATACGAACCCAACGAAATGTCCAAAACTGGATTCCGATGAGCCGATCACAAAATTACCCGTCAAGTGGAGTCGTGGGGCCCACGATACGCGATTTTGTCAACGTTCTCAGAATTGAACCAAACTTGGGTCACAGGACCAGTGTATTGCTACGAGTCCGATGGCGCAAGTTTCGTTTCGATACGACGTGCGTACACGAAGTTACAATGAGTTTCAGAACAGGGCCG
This sequence comes from Iris macrosiphon, assembly GCA_036927795.1. NCBI lineage: Eukaryota > Viridiplantae > Streptophyta > Magnoliopsida > Asparagales > Iridaceae > Iris > Iris macrosiphon. The sequence goes on from JAYESA010000015.1 coordinate 64,617,560, forward strand.
ATACGGGGTACTGTCGACGGATACGCGTTGATTCCGGTGTGCACGCACATCCAAATCAACTTTCGCAAAATATCACACGTCCGTATTAACGGCACGCACCTTTCGGTGAAGTCCGCACACGACCAAGTCGTCCCGTTTAGCGGGGCGCACCCAGTTCTGGGAAAATCAGGGCATTTATTTTCCTAATTTCGCGTCGCAGTTTGCTACCGACACAGGACGCGACACGCCGAACCAATGGCATGGGTATCGAGAGGGTCACGCAGTCTACACGTCACAGCAGACGGTTCGAAAAATGAGACAAAGAGGAGAGAGAAACAGTCACCTGAACAGGGGTAGGAATCGACTGAAAATATGCGTTTCTGCGAGGTGGCGAGACGCGGCACGGCCGGGTGCTAGGGTTTATACGGGCCGCTGCTGGGGTCGCCGGGGTAGCTGCGGCGACGCTGGAGTCGTCGGCGGGTTAGACGGAGACGGCGCTGGGGTTCAGTGGGGTTCGTTGAGGGCGCTGCTGGAGGAGACGCCGGGGAAATCAGCGGGGAGGAGGAAGGAGGCGCTGACGGAGGCGGAGCTGGAGGGTAGACGCGATGGTGAGTGGTGGTGGCAGAGGAGGAAGGCGGTGGGGCGATCGGGGAGAGTGGTGGTCGAGGAATTGGGAGACGACGGTGGGGGTTTTAAAGGGTGGTGGTGGCGGTCCGTTAGGGAGGTGTAGAGGCGCGGGGAGCGGGAGAGCCGGTCGGTGGGGAGGTTGAGAGGCGCGGCGGGTGCGGAGGCGAAGCGACGCGGCGGCTGCGACGGTTACAGTAGCGGCGGAGTCGGGAAAGGGAACGGACGCGGGGGCGTCGGGGTTTCGACGGCTAGGGATTGATACAGTAACGGATAGGGTTGAGGGTTGAGGGTCGGGTTTAGATCCGACCCGACCCGCTAGGGTTCAGGGTTGGTTTAATTGGGTTGGTCCGGTTTGGGTATTGGTTCATTAAACAGGGTTTATTTTGGGTTTAATAAAAATATTAATTTTTAGGTCTTTAAAAATAGTTCTGGGGTCCAATAAATTCCAGAAAAATTACCCTATGTCTAATATTTTATTTTACGCCCAAAAATATTATTTTTATAATATTTTAATATTTATTTTTATTACATAAAAATATTTAATTCAGAAGAATATTTATTTAATTATTTAAAAATAGCAGAAATTTTTTAAAAATTTATTTTTCATTTCTGAAAAAATACGGGTGTTTACCCTCCGGCCACTGATCTTCGCTGATCTCGATCATTTTTGGATCACTGTGTTCCAGTTTCGACCACCGGTTCTCCCTGGCAAACCCATTTCGTCCGGCGAATCGTCTCTGGCCGACCGTCGACGAGCTCCTCGAGCAGAGCGCCGACCTCTGTGCTCCTACTTGCAGTCAGATTCCGTCACTCTTTTAGTGCCTGGCAGCCGGAGACCCGGCGGCGAGCTCCTTGAGCACAGCTCTGACCTTCGATTTTTGTGCCTCCAGTCTAGCGTTGTCTCCTTCCGCCACCTCCCTCTGGTGGTTCTGCTTATTCCACCGCGACAGGCGCCTGATCTCGAAGAGCACGATGTTGGTACGTACCCATTCCTTGGAGGCTTCACATAGCAGGCATGAGGGCAGGACTCGGAGTGAAGGGCTCATAGGAGGCAATGACATCAGAGTGAGAAGCTCAGATAGCTCAGATCAGTATAAGAGCACAATACCCATGTTTATTCATCAGGTCTTCCAAGTTCAGAGTATCAAGCAACCAGTTCATCCCATACTCAGAGAACAAGCTCACTTCCTAATATCATTGCCAGTGGAGTATCCGAAGTATGTCAGTTAGTCTGTAAGAGTATCAGAGGGCAAGCAGGCATCTAGTCAGCTCACAAGGAACAACCAACTCCCAGGTGCCAACTCAGCTAGTGTCACCTCAGTTCAAGACTTCACTGCCAGCTCCTGAATTCCCAACCGACATCAACTGCCAAGACAATAATAGCAGGGATGAGAACTCTATAAATAGGAGTAACAATAAAGAGAAGGATATGGAATGATTTGTATTGATTTTAGTTTTCTCTTTATAGTTAGTTACAATGTACCTTGTTCTTCTTCTTCCTCTAGACAATCAATAAAATCATAGATTCTCCAAATTGTTCAATTCCCCTTGTTCTTCTACTGAATTTCTGCAATTTCATGGCGAATTGGAGTGTATCTTCTCCGTTCCAAGGTCAGTTAGGACATGGACCAAACAATTGGTATCAGAGCCAATCTGTTCCCTCTCGGAGAATGTACGAAGGGAGCCAGTGCTATAATCGGGTTCTTGAAGCTCCGGGTTGGCAGAGCCACGACGTCTATGGCCGATCGAGAGCATCACGAGGTTCTCCTCATGAATTGCAGCCATGGCAAGGCTACGGCGGACATGGCAGATCAAGTTCTCGGCAGGAAGCTTCACCGAAGTCGCCGCCGCCGCCACCACCATTCTCAAGGACCTATGGCCCTCGGCAAGGAGTTCCACCAGAGGATCGCCATCTAGATCACGGGAGGATCGCCGGAGCGCCACCAAGGAGGAGTGTATGATGGTTCTTGAAGGTACAATCCTCAATCTGAACACTAAATTTGACCAAATGTTAGAGAAAACCTCCAAGACTGTTAGATTGTTGGAGGAATTGGTTAGGAAAAGGGAAGAAAGAGAGAGTCGACAAAATAGGAACGTGTCTCTCTTAAAGTCTTGGGTTAATCAAAACCCTAACTCCATGATTCCCACTCCCAATTATGGGATTGATCAAAACCCTAATCTAATGAGCATTTCCAATGTTCTTGATAATGTTTTTCCACTATCGAACCCTCATCCACAACATCAAAACCCTTACCAAGTCCCTTATATGTCTCCCTTGGATTCCAATCCAATAACAAATCAAGATCTTCATTATTGCTCAAGATCTTAACCATTTTTTTAGAACACATATCAGTATCAATACACAGTCCAGAGAATAGATTGCAATCAATCCACTGTCCCAGCTTTCAAACCACAGTTCACTACAACTTCTACACATCTTGATTCTCTATTTGGAGTGTTTACACACTTCCCACCAAGTTCTACAACTTTTGGTAATGTAACAACCCAACCTAGTTCTATGTATCCGGGAATGAACTACCAAGAACTGCCAAACCCTATGTATCCTGAGATGAATCATCAGGGAATGCCAATTCATGTGCAAGATGAAAGCAATTATCAAGAAATGGCACAGCCTCATCAGTTTGGTCAATCCCAATGTGTACCAGTATCCCTTATGCATGTGCATATGGCTATGGCTACCAACCCTCACAAAGATCCATATCAATACCCACAACCACATTCTCAACCCCCAACGGCACACCACTCACCATATGTTCCTAGTGTTCCTCACCTAGCTACCTCTGTGGCCAATCAAATGCAAAACTTTCTTCCCAACAATCAGAATGTGCAGAATCCAATGCATATTGGCATGAATTCCAATGGGTTACAGAATCTGGGACAAACTCCTTCTCCAAAGGATCAACCCCAGTATAGTCCAGAATTGGGACAAGAAGTTGGAGAGATTGATACACTGGAAGTTGCAAGACATATTGCTAGGAGAAACTGTTGATTCTCCTACAATTATGCTTGAAGTGGAGGAAGTTTCTGCCATTGGAACGAAACAGAGAATTGAGTTTCTATTTCCTTCGGCATTGAATCAGGAATTGATCTCCTCACATAAGGCTGCTATGGAATTTCCGACTGATACTAATCACATACAAACTCTTCATAATTCAGTGGTTTGGGAGACATGGATGGTAATGATGTTAATTAGCCTGGTGCCGATTCATACCAAGAATTAACTTTCACTCCTTCAATTGAGAACCCAGTATTAGAAAAGTTAGAGATGGCCATATGGGATCCAGGAATCAAAATTCGTCATTTCCTTATCCACATGACATTGAAGAAGGAAGAATGTGTAAGTGTATTTGAGGTTGTCTCCCTTGAAGCTGCAATTAGCCAGAGTGCCGGAGTTCAAGCTCAGATATGCCAGTACCAGAGTCCAGGCTCATCTACTCCTAGTTCTCTTCTCTTTTGCTGCAGAGCTCCATCTCCAGAGTTCAGTATCGATCTTGTGGGAAACTGGGCCTGAGAGAGTTCAATTGAGCATGCAACTGCTACCCCATTCCTTGATGAACCAGATGCACACAAGGTGATGTCTAAAATGAGGATGGTCTGGGATCCAGGGATCAACCTATTCTTACATTGACCTTGGGACAAGGTCAATTTGAAGGGGTGAGTATTGTTCGTACCCATTCCTTGGAGGCTTCACATAGCAGGCATGAGGGCAGGGCTCAGAGTGAAGGGCTCATAGGAGGCAATGGCATCAGAGTAAGAAGCTCAGATATCTCAGATCAGTATACGAGCTCAATACCCATGTTTATTCACCAGGTCTTCCAAGTTCAGAGTATCAAGCAACCAATTCATCCCATACTCAGAGAACAAGCTCACTTCCTAATATCATTGCCAGTGGAGTATCCGAAGTATGCCAGTTAGTCTATAAGAGTATCAGAGGGAAAGCAGGCATCTAGTCAGCTCACAAGGAACAACCAACTCCAAGGTGCCAACTCAGCTGGTGCCAGCTCAGCTCAAGACTTCACTGCCAGCTCCTGAATTCCCAACCGACATCAACTGCCAAGACAATAATAGCAGGGATGAGAACTCTATAAATAGGAGTAACAATAAAGAGAAGGATATGGAATGATTTGTATTGATCCCCAAATTGTTCAATTCCTCTTGTTCTTCTACTGAATTTCTACAATTTTATGGCGACTTGGAGTGTATCTTCTCCGTTCCAAGGTCAGTTAGGACAGGGACCTAACAGATGTCCGTCAAGCTCAAAGTCCTCCCTCTCAGATCCAAACATCCCGACCGCCTCTCGCGTTCTTTCGACTACGGCAGTCTCAGATCCACCGACGCTCGGCTAGATTGATGGGTGGTGGCGGGTCGTCCGGGATGACAGCAAAGAGAGGAGGGGGGGACAACAAGTGAGGGGTGTCAGAGAAAAGACACTTTTCATGAACTTGTTGCAGCCATCCAAACACGAAAATTGACCGGAGCAACCTCTAGTTGCAGTCGGGACTGTCAGTTGCGGGGGACTTGCTGCCATGATCCAAACAGTCCCTTGGCGGGAATATTCCTTGCTAAAGTTGTTTTTTCTTCTTTGTTGATACAAATTTTTAGGATAATATTTTTTTCCTAGGGCTAATTTTCATTAAAATATCATGAATTATCCATTTTTTTATCTTAATATTTTTTACTATTTTTTTTATCAACCAAATATCCTTGTTCAAAGTTCAACTCTCCGTTGTCAATGTTACATTTAATAGTCATGATGTTTAAGACTATTTTACCCCTAAAAGATTATACTAAATAAAAAATGGGTAATTTATTTAATTAACTACTTCCTTGGCATCGTCGTCGCCTTTCACTGCTCACCGCCACCAACCACACCCTACCCAAGCACTAGCGGGCGCGGGGCAGCAACGTCCGTTGCAGAGCCACAGGCTGCTTCAATGTGTATATTTTAATCAGAAACTTTAATACATAGCATCATAGTTTACGTTAATTTCATCCAGAGTATCAAATTTTAAAAAAATTCATCTAAAGCATCAAAAAGCCTATCAGATAGGCATTTTTTTATTTTTTTAATATTATTTTTATGCTTTACTTTTTCTACGGTTTAACGTCGTTAACGAAAAAATAATAATAATAGAAAAAGGAAAACGCACCTTGGAAGGGCGTTTTCTCCAGAGAAAATGCCTTTCTCAAGGGCGTTCTTCTTTTTCTATTATTATTTTTTCTACTTGCTCACTCTCTCTCACTCACATCTCTCTCTCTCACACGGGTCACTCTCTCTCCCTGTCACTCTCTCTCTCAACTCTTACACTCTTTCAACTCTCTCTCTATCTCTCTAACAACTCTCTCTCTCTCTCTCTCTATCTCTCTCTCTCTCTTCTCTCTCTCTCTCTATCTCTCTCTCTCTCTGTGTGTGTGTCAACTCTCTCTCTCTCTCTCAACTCTCTTACCTCTCTCACTGTCTTGTCTATCTCTCACTCTCTTCTTTTTATGTCTGATTTTTCTTTCTTACCTCTCTATCATCTCCATCTCTCACTCTCATCCCTCTCCCTCTCTGTCACTCTCATTGTCATGTCCCGATCTGAACGTGATGTCGCACGAGCGTAAGCTACGTTCATGCAAGGCCATGATCCGAATAGGCGGTAAAATATCTAAGCCACAGAGTCGTACAGATAGTCCGAGTGCAGCAGAATAAAAAATGCACAGGCGATTGGTAACAAGTTCACAGAGTCGTTTGTAGCGGGAGCATTGAATAACACAAGTATAGAAGTAAAGCAAGCTCTTTATTGATATTGAACAAGTATTACAAGCGGCGCTAGGCCAAGATTTCAAGTCGCTCAAATCTCTCTCTCTGAAACGATAAAAGCGTGCCAAGTGGCTACATTTGTGGAATGATACATAGGCGAAGTTCCAATATTATGTCTTGTATATGTTCTTCAGTTCCGTACGCAACGCTCCAAGGCTTCAGAGTGAACTCCACGCCTTAGCACGCACGAAGGGGACATCTGCATCGAACGAGGTTCTCCCGCACCCTGCAAGCAATCTGATGGGTTATCAGTACATAAATGCACTGGTGGGGAGGCTTCTCGCCCGCTCGAAAAATTCAAACACGTTATATAGGTTCCGTGCACCATCTATTAAGTTATCTTTCTATTCTTGCCTTAGGATCAATTTTATGGCATAATGTACAAGCCTAACTCGTGTGACAATTTGTCGTACGATATATAAAGGAACACGGTGAGACTTACCAACTTACCATTCGTCCTTCCCTGTCCAAGGCAAACCAAGTTAAATCAAGCACGAGCATATATAATAAAATACAGGGAAAATAGCATATGCAAACACAAGTATCGTGAACGAGGTTATATTTCGGGTGCACGAGTTACACGGATTATCAAGTGTGTTGCAGAAGATGTTCAAGTGTTACAATTATACACAAGTGTCTCATACTCAAATCGTTCACATATTTCAGTTAACTGGATGCGATACAATGACTCGCACGCAGATTGCCGCTAAGCGAGGATGACTTATATATATGAACGTGAGTTGCTGGCATAGCCATAAAGGATGAGTTATAGTCTTGAACGAGGATGGTATGCAACGAAAGTACGTAAGGTGCTGCAAGCCATCCCGTTCAGCACGTGAGACTATCGTGAAGCTTCATCCGGATCGGATTGGCCCCGGTGCCTCGGAGACCGTCCGTGGAACGAGATCCGAAGATCCCCCTGTTTCCAAGTTGTCCGTGATATGCAAGTCTTGGGCCTTCCAGATTCACAACTTGACATGATAATCCATGATTCTTGTTATGAACGAGTATTGATCCACGAGCTGTGATTCTTGCTTTACTTGGCATGATTCTCGTTCAGTGTTCAACTTGACTTGATGCATTCCCCTGGTGCGAGGACTGCCTTGGCGACCTAGCGGTTCCGGATACTTGCAGGTTCATATTGCACAGAAGGACTATTTGATAGTCTTCTGGCTAACTAGATGCATGTACGATATGCGATAGTGTTACTTGATTATGGCATAAATTATGTGACAAGCATTGAAACGAGGGAACGAGTACAAACTATAGTATAAGCAGGCAAGCATGCATTTATGAAACATAAGCATTTACGTTGGCACGGTCTAAAAGGTAGCGCGAGGAGTGAATCCGTACAGGGATATATCGAGCGACATAGTCTATGGGCATGTAGTGTAGCAAGTAAAGCATTGCACTACGAAGAGTGTAATATTCTAATCGAGGCACAGCGGGGTCTACTTGCACGAAGCAAAGGTAGCATACGAGAGTCCAAATTATAAGCCAAAATTTATTTCTATGTTCTAACACAAGCAATACAAGTTGGGATTATTCCCTTAGCTAGGTGTGTTGTATTCTTTATTAGCATCCAGGGGGTGATTCACCTAGCGACTAGCATATATCGTCCATATTTTAAGTGTGATGGCTAAGCAAAGACAAGTTTATCATAGCCACCCACCTTAGCGATGATTCACCTCGGTCGAGCGATACTCCGAGCGAGCCTTTGAAAGTCTAAGTATGAACTCCTGAAGGGACAAGTCTGAAAATCCTTTGCCTCAAACGAGTCTTCTTGCTGAGTAAAACGGGTCGGGTTATTGCACTTGCGCCATTTGAATCGGCTGTCCGCTTGAACGGAATGGGTCGTTACATTATACACCACTCAGAAAAAGTCTCGTCCTCGAGACTTTCTGAGCGTAAGTCGTTCTATCGCATTATCGAATCTATCCCAAGCGTAGCAATCGGTACCACTAGATCTATTCGAACACAATTTTCTACTCGTTCCTTATACAGTATTGCGTGTATGCTGGGTCGGTCTCATTGAATGACTCTATCATTCAATCCAAGTTCTGACTCGGTCTCAACTGCGCTTTAGCACGGAATATGTAGCTTAACGCAGGTTCGTTACAATCCAGCTTGAATGATGATCTAGGGCTGAGGCAAACTTATCCAAGTCGTTATACTTGTTCATGCGAGTCTAACATATTCACTTCCACTGGCATTCGAGATCAGCATATCGCGAGTCTGGATCCTGCACATATTCAAAGCGTCCTTCAAACATACGCATGTCAACCAACTTACCGATAACAAAGTCTTTGGACTCGAGTTCAGCATATCACTGGGTCTTGGATCGTGCACATATCTAAGGCGTCCCTCAAACATATGCATTCAACCAAACTTAGCGATAGAGAAATTGGACAAGCTACTTGCAAAAATCTCAAGGGTTCTCGTCTTATGAATTGCAATGATACTTTCGACAGGGTCAATAAAAATCTAAGTCATTTTTTATTCCAACCAAAGATCAAGCATTGCATTACCGTTAAGCATGATCTATCCGATCAATCGACTAGCGTCCATGTCCTATCGAATATTCTGTTGTGTTAAACATAGCACACACTTACCGTTCTAAGTCTACACTAAGTCTTGTTGCCCCAGTTCTATGGCTTGTTCAAGCAATGTTCTAAAGTCGGTTACACAAGTTATTTCACTCAGCACAAGGTCGTCTGCCTAATTACTAGGTCAGCTTACAAGGTCATAGGTACAAGTTCAAGCACACGATTTATCGTGCAGATTCGTCACACGATGCTCGCCCCAATTCCTAAGGTCAAACCATTATTCGTTTGCACGGGATATTCTACCCAAGGTCGTTTCACTCAGATTTCTAAATATCGAGCACATATTATCCTACACATATTATCACGTTAGTTCGCATAGGGTTCGAGTCCGTTCAGTAAAATCCATGATATATCCAAGTTGCAGGATAAGCCTAGCAATTTGTATAGTCTATATCCTTAAGCATGTTTGATAGAATCCATATATCCATTCCAAGTCTAGACCACCAAGCCAAGATCTAATTCTAAACCTTTGATTATAACTCCAAGTCGTCCAACAAGATTCATGTATCGATTTACGAAACCATCAAGCGTGATTTACTCCAGGTTCTAGGCTAACTTATCCTCGAAATACTTCTGAATTACTTGCATTTCCAAATTTGTCTTATCGTGTCGAACCACAAGTTAAGACGATCCTTCAGTTGTCATGCTCCGGCCTTCCGTAAGTTCGATCATCCTCGTTGGACGTGAGATCACCACACCAACTCTCCCGCTGGATAATCGTCCTAATTCGAATGTGACGCATGTACGAGCATAGAGTTACGTTCGCACAAGACAAAAACGACGAACGTTATTATTATCTTCGAAACGATCGAGACACCTTAATATTTCTCTTTGCTCCTTCCAAGTTATATATGTTTATCCCTCATGTTCGTTCATGCTGTGATTATAATTTATCTAGAAAAATCATCCAACTTCAATGTTACCGTTCGGTAAATCCATAGTCTACTTCTAGCAATCCTAAAACAACTAAGTTTCAAATATTTAAGCCCAAGTCTATCCACTTTTGATACGTTATATTCATCAAGTTTGTAAATCCCCTCACCCAAAATAGGTATTTTGTGTGTATTTTATATTATTATATTTATTATAGATTATTTTAAATATTGAATTACTTTAGAGTATTCTCTTAGTTAATTAGAAAATAAATTTCTTAGTATATTTAATTATGTAAATATTTATTTAGAATCATTTTTAGGCTATTTTAGATTTTTTGGAGATTTTTCTAGAATTGTTAGATAATTAAAACATAGGGAACCTAAATTTCTAGGACTTTCATGATTTACTACGAGTCCATACTTGCATATTATTTTTACCAAATATTTATTTTAGGTTAAAATATTTAATTATATTTTTCTGTAATTTATTTAAAATTTTAAGAAATTTATTTAGATTTTTGAAATTATTTAGGATTTATTTGGATATATATAGTCTTAATATTAGATAGATGCTAATTTAGTGTTAATAAATATTAATAAGATTATATATAAATTATTTGAATTATCTTTAATTTTATTTAATATTATAAATTATTGAGATAAACTCAAACTCTATTTTAAATTAATTCAAATCATGAGCCTACTAGGAAAGCTACTTCATGCATATCCTATCATTATTTAAACTGATCCTAATCATATCAAAATTAGCTAATCCTAGTCATATTTAATTATGTAGTGTCCACCATTATAAATACCTCATCCTTCATATTTTTCTTTCCCAAATTCCTCTCTTTTTCGTCCAAAAATAGTCAAAATTCGTCATAAATTCAGCCTCATTTTTTAGTAGTTATGACGACTTAAAAAGACGATATCTCCTAGCTCCGGACTCCAAACGCGCTCCAGTTTTTTTTGTCAGAATCATATCAAGGTTAGTTTTCTGAATATATAAATTATTTTAATAATTTCAGAACCTATTTTTCCAGAAAATTCTAAAAGTGTCAGCTGTCAGAAATCAGACACGTTTTGGTATTTTCGAGATTTCTGGAGATCCCAAACTCGAAATTACGAACCGTTTGAAGTTTCGGAAAGCTGACATGATGAACTTCCAGAAAAGTATTTTTACAGAATTTAAAATATAATTTTATTCTACTGTAAAATCGTGCAACGTATACGTAAATAGAAAACTACCGAAAATTATCATCTATTAGCCATTGTGGCCATAACTCTTTACCGACTTGTGATTTTATAAAATCGTCGATTCTAGAGTTCATGTAGCGCTAAAATATATGGAATTTTATACACAAATCCAGGATTTGAGTCAGTTGACTTTTGGTCAACGGATTGCCTCGATTTGCGTGTCACGGATCACAAATCCGTAAAGTTAAATTTCTTTGGACCAAAATTAGGGTTTACTAATAAAATCAGATTATAATAAGATTAAATACTATTTTAGGTTATTTTATTCAAAATTAAAATAGATTAAAATAGAGGAACCTATTCACCCACTTTTGTAATCTAACTTGTTTAATTTATGTGACGGGTAGATATGACGACGCCTTGAGTTGGGACTTCATTCTTTTTCAGACCAGGGAAGATACCTTGCCAAATTGCTTACAGTATTTTACATGCTTAGTATATTTCTGTATATTTATTGCATTTTTGTTTATTTATTGCATGTGTAGTTCCTTTCAGTCATTACTATATATTAGATATGTTGACACACACTTGACACCTAGTATCATGAGAGGACAATCATTAGGCGTATGGGCTTTAACCACTCTGGTAAACTGTAGTAACTAGCACGCACTATGGTGGTCATGTCCGATGATCGCTACCCCCGAGGTATGTCGATTGATGGAGTCCGAGGGTCGCTACCCCAAAGGTATGTCGGCTGATGATTTCCACGGACGAGCGCATGAGTTATGAAGATTAGATCGAGTAGCCTACCCTAGCCCATACATCGAAAAGTTGTCCTCATTTGCATTCATATAGATTGTCTTGTACAGCTTACTTATCTATTTTCAAACATTATGCATGTTTACTGTATTCAAGTTGGCTCACTTTTCTGTATCTTGTTACGTCTCTCTGAGGACCTGGTCCTCTGCCAGGTGTATCTGTTCTTGAGTATTTGCAGGAGCGCAGATTTGGATGGTTATATATATTTCGTGGATGTCCTCTCTTCGAGCCCGTGATTGCTAGCTGGTATTCTTATATGGTGTTGTTGTGTTGTACTTATTTTGTATTTGCTCTTACATTCGAGTTGGTAGTGGATTTGTTTCCATCCAACTATCATCCTTAGATACTTATGTTGAGATCTAGTTATATAGATGCTGGTTATTCATTTATATTGATTTTCATGGATGAGATTTAGATTGTTCCCTGTGACTTGTGATACATTCTATACCACTTATGGATTTGATATTCATATTACAGCGTACGTATGGATTTTGGTTTCCATATATTGGAGTTGCTATATCCATACGGCTGGCATGCTTACGTGTCCTAGTCCTATGTATTTTTGGGACTGGGGCGTGACAAAGTTCGTTTGGAATAATCACCGAACATGTTTTCGTGAGTTCAATCATCCCCGTCGTACGTGAAATTATCACGTCGGCGCTCCCACAGGATAATCGTTCTCGTTTGGGACTGATTTTGAAGGTTATCTTTTCGAACTAGATTCAAGATTGTTCTTCCAAACTCCAGGTCAAATCCGTTATCGCTTACCTCTTTCATCGAACCACAATATTCATTCTCGGGTTAACTATTATTCGAGCAATATTCTATTTAAGCTTCAATTCGTTTGTTTCAATTCGAAATCGCTAACACGATCCTCCAAGTTTCCAACAAGTTTTCTTTGACCAAGATATTAATTTCCATTACCTTGAATCCTTATTCGATATAAGCCTTATCACTTATTCAAGACATTATCCAATCATTCGATCCAACTATCGCACGAGACTTATGAATCTGTTTGGATATTTCTAAAATGATCCATACACCACTCATGAATCGAGTCACCCAATTAAATTCTCAATCGGTGTTCGCATCAATCGTTAGTATATTCACCAAGTTATTCCTTAAAATTTTTGCACGATACTTAGCATTGCCTGATAAATCTTAGTCTCGTATATATATTATATTGGTAGTCATCCAAGTAAACCATATCTGATTTGTATCTTCCGACACGAAATATCGTTTGAGCTATTTCCTAAAATTTAAGCATAATTTTCTATATTCGCCTTAGCGATAATCTGATAATGTTTCTATCAGTTGCCATTCTAAGTCTGACTTATCCTTTATCTGAACGATATCTCAATCTCGCTTGCAACTAGCTCGCACCAAAAGGGTCTTGGCGTGCGATACTCAACACAACTTAGCTGAAAGGTTGTACGCATAGCTAACCGTCTGAACGATATTCTATCTCACACACTAACCAGCTCGGTAATCACGTATAGGTATTCGGATTTGCACAAAACTTGCAAATTATAGTACGAGTCTATTCCAACCAAGTCTAACGCAGGTCGGCACAAAGACCATCGTTTCATAATTTCATACAAAAAATCACATCATTCACATGCACTTTTGAAATTATTTAGACTCATTGTTTGGAACACCCCATCGGGTCAACGAGAGAGATTGTATGCACATAACCCACGAACGAACTTTCAAAACTGAGAAAATTGATACGAAGTCCAAAGCGTAAAGCCATGCTCTGATACCAATATGGCACGTCCCAATATGGACGTGATGTCGCACGAGCGTAAGCTACGCCCATGCAAGGCCATGATCCGAACATGCGGTAAAATGTCTAAGCCATAGAGTCGCACAGATAATCCGAGTATAGCGGAATAAGAAACGCACAGGCAATTTGTAACAAGTTTACAGAGTCGTTTGTAGCAGAAGCATTGAATAACACAAGTATAGAAGTAAAACAAGCTCTTTAATTTATTGATATTGAACAAGTATTACAAGCGGCGCTAGACCGAGATTTTAAGTCGCTCAAGCCTCTCTCTCTCTCTCTCTCTCTGAAACGATAAAAGCGTGCCAAGTTGCTAGATTTGTGGAATGATACATAGGCGATGTTCCAATATTATGTCTTATATATGTTCTTTAGTTCCGTAAGCAACGCTCCAAGGCTTCAGAGTGAACTCCATGCCTTAGCACGTACGACGGGGGCATCCGCACCGAACGAGGTTCTCCGCACCCTGCAAGCAATCTGGTGGGTTATCAGTACATGAATGCACTGGTGGAAAGACTTCTCGCCCGCTCGAAAAATTCAAACACGTTATATAGGTTTCGTGCACCATCTATTAAATTATCTTTCTATTCTTGCCTTAGGATCAATTTTATGGCATAATGTACAAGCCTAACTCGTATGGCAGTGTGTCGTACAATATATAAAGGAACACGATGAGACTTACCAACTTATCATTCGTCATTCCCTGTCCAAGGCAAACCAAGTTAAATCAAGCACGAGCATATATAATAAAATCTAGGGGCAATAGCATATGCAAACACAAGTATCGTGAACGAGGTTATATTTCGGGTGCACGAGTTACACGGATTATCAGGTGTGTTACAGAAGATGTTCAAGTATTTCAATTATACATAAGTGTCTCATACTCAAATCGTTCAGGTGTTTCAGTTAACTGGATGAGATGCAATGACTCGCATGCGGATTGCTGCTAAGCGAGGATGACTTATCTGTATGAACGTGAGTTGCTGGCATAGACATAAATGACGAGTTATAGTCTTGAACGAGGATGGTATGCAACGAAAGTACGTGAGACGCTGCAAGCCATCCCGTCCAGCACGTGAGACTATCGTAAAGTTCTATCCGAATTGGATCGGCCCCGGTGCCCCAAAGACCATTTGTGGAACGAGATCTGAAGATCCCCCATATTTCCAAGTTGTCCGCGACATGCAAGTCTTGGGTCTTCCAGATTCATAACTTGATATGACAATCCATGATTCTTGTTCTGAACGAGTATTGTTCCACGAGCTGTGATTCTTGCTTTACTTGACATGATTCTCGTTCAATGTTCAACTTGACTTGATGCATTCCCCTGGTGCGGGGACTGCCTTGAAGACCTAACGGTCCCGGATACTTGCAGGTTCATATTGCACAGAAGGACTATTTGATAGTCTTCTGGCCAACTAGATGCATGCACGATACGCGATAGTGTTACTTGATTATGTCATAAATTATGTGACAAGCATTGAAACGAGACAACAAGTACAAACTACATTGTAAGTAGGCAAGCATGCATTTATGAAACATAAGCATTTACGTTGGGGCGGTCTAAGAGGTAGTACGAGGAGTGAATCCGTACAGGGACATATCGAGCGACATAGTCTATGGGCGTGCAGTATAGCAAGTGAAGCAGTGCACTACGAAGAGTATAATATTCTACTCGAGGCATAGCGGGGTCTACTTGCACGAAGCAAAGGTAGCATACGAGGGTCCAAGTTATTAGCCAAATTTTATTTCCATGTTCTAACACAAGCAATACAAGTTGGAATTATTCCCTTAGCTAGGTGCGTTATATTCTTTATTAGCATGCAGGGGGTGATTCACCTAGCGACTAGCATATATCGTCCATATTTTAAGTGTGCTGGCTAAGCAAAGACAAGTTCATTGTAGACACCCACCTTAGCGATAATTTGCATCGGTCGAGCGATACTCCAAGCGAGACTTTGAAAGTCTAAGTCTGAACTCCTGAAGGGCCAAGTATGGAAATCCTTTGCCTCAAACGAGTCTTCTCGTTGAGCAAAGCGGGTCGGGTCGTTGCACTTGTGCCATTTGAATCGGCTGTTAGCTTGAACGGAATGGGTCATTACACTCATCTCTCTTTCCCTCTCTTTACTCTCTCTCTCTCTCCCTGTCACTCTTTCCTCTGTCACTCTTTTTTTTCCTGTAAGCTATCTACACTAGCTAATAGTAGCAAACTTTTTATGTACACTAGGTAACGTTAATCTATATACTAGTTAACGTTCAATTTGTAACGTTAAATTTGTAACGTTTAAATTTAAACGGTTAAATTTAGCTCCATATATATCACTAATTTGTTTTCTACATCTCATTCACTCTTTTTCTTCACCACATTCTTTCCTAATCTCTTCACCATATTTTTCTCATACTATTATAAAACAACCGGTGAATTCAAAAGCCAAATTCAAGTCAGAAGATACTTTCATCCATTGTCTCCTACCATTTTCTGACATCCCTCTGTAAGCCTCAATTCATCCAAAAGTTTGTGACTATGGATCAAAATTTAGTAATAATTTGCTACCATGGAGGTATACTAGATGGATTATCTTACCAAGGAGGTAATACTCATCTTATTACCACTTATCAAAATATTACATTACCTAGTTTGCGTTCTATTATTTGTGATCATTTTTCCATAAGTTATGAATTTACAGTAAGGTAGTTTTTTGAATATGCGTTTATAATAGTAGATTGTGAAGAAACATGTAATTTTATTGTTCAAAGTAATTTAGTTTCATCTTGTATTAAAATTTACATCATTCCATTACTAAAAACTATCGACACAACTATTATTTCAAGTAGTCAACATTTTTGTGATAACCAAGATTTCAATGATGGTCCTATTTGTATAAATCACACTGAACTGAACTCTGATACTGAAAATAATGATGTTGACGATGGAAACAGTGATGATTTGGTTGCAAATTTAGAATATTATTTAAAATTCGTACATTTGAAGGTAGACATTCAAAATTTAAAAAATCAATGTCCTCGTACACCCACATATCTACAATGGTTAGACAAAATTGCCCGATGTTATAATGAGGTTGATGCGAATTGTTGGTTCGAAATAATAAAATATGCTGATGTAAATGTTTTCAATTGGATTGTAGGGTCAAACGATGAAAATCGTAAATTTTCTCACTGGATAACAACATATGCACCATGCCCACGATTAGATATTAACTCTTCAAGCATTGATGAATATTTTAATAACTGGATTAAAAGTTTGTGTGACAAACCAATATCAACATTGCTTGATGGTATTAGAGCAAAAATAATAACACTTCACGACAAGCATCGAACAAATGCTGAAAAGATGGAAACAGACTCTTGTCCAAGGATGATGAACACTATGGCACGTATTAGGAGAGAGTCACACCATTTTTAGTTATTGTGTTTTAATAACAATAAATTTGAAATATGGGATCATGAAATAAGTAGATGTTATGTGGTTGAACTAGACCGTAAATATTGTACATATGGTCGGTGGCAACATACTCTACTACCATGTGAACATGCTTGCTTTACATTTCATTCTTCTAACATATCAGTTAAAAGTTATTATCATGTTGAATTTTTTGTTGCAACACTTAGAGCTGTATGCATGCCATGTATGGAACCGATTTCAGTCCCCTATACTCCTCAAAGTGAACCGGTAAGAGGTCAAATTGGAGTACCACTTCTTGGACGTAGAGCTGACAGACCGAAGAAGAATCGTATAATGACAAAAGAATCGTCGATAAGAGATCTTTGTTGCAGTAATTGTGGCGGGCTGGGACACAACAAAAGGAGTTGTAGAAACCAACAGAGGCAGTGAATATTATGATTGTATCTTTTTAGAGTGATTATTATTCTAATTTTATATTATAAAAATATTGTAATTGAAGTAGCTAAACTTTGGAAAGAAATAAAATTCATATTACTGAGATTTATAGACCAACAAAATCTTATGATACATGAATTTTTGGAGAAATTACTATCCCCATCTATCATCCCTTCTATAATCTCTACGATCTACTCGTCTAAGACCTAGCCTATCTCTCATTTCCTCTGTACTCTCCGATGGTGGCAAATATAATTGGGAGGCTGAATCAAGGATGGCTGAGCCAAACAACGAAGAGCCAGACTCCTGCAGGTAATAATTCTAATCAAAGTTATGAGAAGCATCCTGTGGCGTGCCCTCGTAACACTGGGAAGTGCCCTTGTTACTCTGGGATTTGCTCTCGTAACTCTGGGATGTGTTATCGTAATGTCGCGGCACGCTAGCGTAAGGATGCGAATATCCTTCGTAATGCTGTGGCATGCCTTTATAAGTCTGTGACATGCCAGCATAATATTACGAAGTGCCTTCGTAATATTGCGAAGTGCCTTCGTAATGATGTGTCATGCCCTCGTAACTCTGTGACATGCCAGCGTAATGTTGTGCAATGCCCTCGTAATGATGTGTCATGCCCTCGTAAGCTTGGGATGTCCCCTCACCAACCTGTCGGGGACGTGTCTGTGCGTTGCTCTAACTAGCTCCCCGACCACATGTCCTACGAGGACGTGCCTGCCTCTGCCTGACGATGCCTACAGGATGACCATCTGGTATATCTAATGGAGTCAGATGGGGCCCCATCGGTGCTCGTAGTAATTTTACAATACTCCCTAATACCACAGTTGGATCTTCATCGGGGCCTTCAGCTATCTCAGTCAGTTGTTCCGTCTTAATATGTAAATCCATACTCAATGACACATATAGAAGTAACATATATAAAGATGATAATTTATGGAAAAAAGGAACACATACCACCATATTTACACGTTCACTCCTCTCACACAAGCTATAATCGTCTACAGCTCGTGCCTGCAACCGAGGCTCTTAAAATTGATATATTCTATTTTGTACTAGCTGACATCCATACCAACGTAGAAAATCTTCTGTACCTACTACTGCAAAATCCCAACACAACTTCAATGTAAGATCTAATATCTTATAATTTATCTCAAATACACCTTAACTTACCATCTGTTGTCAATGTCATCAATTCAGACAAGTGTTCCATGCCATGCGTGATAAATCTGGAAGGCCAACCAAGCATATATGTACGGACCCGCTCTTCCAGATTATATTTGGTACGACTAGAAGGCAAAGGCTCCTAGGGTATCATATGTTTCAGTCCGAGATGTCGCATAACCCGGTCAGCTGGATGAAATATGATACATCAATTGTACATGATATAATACCTATGGAGACTCCTGACACGTGCACTATCTATCATTTCTTATGGTACACTAAGTGGTAGCCAAACAACCTATGTGACATTCAACAAGTAATAAATGATAGGCATAAAAATAACATCTAAAAATTTAATTTAATAATTACATACTTACATCATAGGCGGTTAATGTGTCAAATCGATGTCGATAAATATAGACCACTCATCATAGAATGCTGATAATCTGTATTTTGAGTATTCCAACGAATGCCTCCTGGCCAGACTACTTTTTCAGCTCTACATGTACTAAGTGGTCTACCAATCCCGAAGTGCTCGTAACACCAGAACTACAAAGAAGAACACAAATAATGTGCAAATAAATATAATAGATATTATTAATTGCCGATAAATAGAACCCCAGAACTACACTAGAATGCTAATACATGTAAAAGTGTTAGACATCCACTTATAATTTTTGTCGTTCTACCATTTGATATCTTACTCACAAAAGACGTCATCGAGTGGTATAAATATGCTAACATTGCTTCACCCCATGCGTGTATTGTGAGCGTACCCAAATCTTCAAGAAATGGTAGCAGTCGCATGTTAATCATATTTTTCGTGGCGTCGGAGAAAAAATGATCCGCATAGACACAGTAAGTAAGCTCTAGTGCAACATATCACATAAAAACATAATTGAATATTGATACCAGCCACATTAAATAAACATTAAAAATAATTAATACAGGAAAATAAATACCCATAGATAATCAACAACCACTATTATAGAGCCGATTTTATCAACATGCATGAAAATAGATCGAAGTCAAATGAGTCTGAAAGTGTTGGTGTCTCCAATCTCAGATGGTGGTTTCACACTAAGATATTCTCTAATGAGATCTTTTGGATCCAACTTTTCGTTAAAATATATAGGTAAACCATCGATAGGTAACCCCAGAATATGTGCCACATCCACTAATGTGATCATCATCTCTCCAAAGGGCAGCTGGAATGTGTTGCGTGTTGGCCACCATCGCTCAATGATACTTAAAATCAGGTCTCTATCGTGACGCTTAATACGTATAGCGACAACAAGATAAAAACCAAAAGCCTCCACCAAGGCCATTTGGCCTTCAGTCAACTCCCATGATGACCATCACTCACCATGCTCTCATAATTTTACATCTAGATAATCATAGTGCTATATAATATATGTATAGATATCGTTAGTATAATATAATACGTTTAACAACAATAATATCAATTATCTAAAATTTACATTACCGGTCCTACGAAAACCAGACTAGAAATGTGAGACTCTCGCTCACGTTTAATGGCCAAAGTTGTAGGTCCACCGGGTATGCGTCTGTCATTTTGATAATACATCTTCCTCCTTTTCAGCTCTATTTCTCCTTCTATTGAGCTCTCTCCCCCTCTGTCCTGCGAAAACTTTGATGCCTTCAACTTCTGTAAAATCATAACCGAGAGAGTCTTCTTATAGTGAAATTAATTTTACCTTTTTTTTTGTATCTTCCTCCTCTTAAACTCTTTTCAAACTCTTGCAACCTCCTCTTTCTCCTCCTATTGAACTCTCTTCCTAGAGAAACTCTCACAAATGCTGCCTCATTCTCCTTCTGTAAATTTACAACTGAAGCACTCATTCTTAAACACTCCCTTCTACTACCTACTCTTCCATTTTTTCGGTCAAAGGTTGTATCATCCCATTCAACCATACTTTTTCTTTCTTTCCGAAAACCTTATGTCATTTCACAATGCATTCAAACAAAGCATGCTCACAAACTCCCTAGTGCATGCATGTAACTCTGAGAGAAAGAAATAAAGTGAGGAAAGAGTGTCGGGAAGAGAGAGATAGGGGAGAGTGCCAAAGAGAGAGAAGAAAGAGACAGAGGACAGAGAGGGACAGAGAGAGAGAGGGGGAGGACACAGAAAGAGGGGGAGGACAAAGAGACGAGAGAGAGAGAGAGAGAGAGAGAGAGAGAGAGAGAGAGAGAGAGAGAGAGGGGGCAGAGAGACGAGCGAGACGAGAGAGTTAGAGAGACGGAAGAGAGAGAGAGAGAGAGTGAGAGAGAGACGAGAGAGAGTGGGAGAGAGAATGAGAGAGACGAGAGAGAGAAAGTGACAAAGAGAGAGAGAGAGAGAGAGAGATGGAAGAGAGATTAGAGAGAAAACGCCCATTGGATGGACGTTTTCTCCTTGAGAAACGTCCATCTGATCGGCGTTTTCTAGAGAGAGAGAGAGACTAGAGAGACGAGGGAGAGAGTGATAGAGAGACGAGAGAGAGATGGAAGAGAGATGAGAGAGAGAGAGTGAGTGAGAGACAAGAGAGAGAGACAAGAGAGAGAGTGGCAGAGAGACAAGAGAGAGAGAGAGAGAGAGACGAAAGAGATGAGATTTCTCCTTGAGAAACGTCCATCCGATCATCGTTTTTTATATATATAATTTTTTTAAGTCTAACATCCGTTAACGAAAATAATATTATATTAATTTTTTAAATAATAAAAAATATAAAACGTTCATCCGATAGGCATTTTGATGCTTTGAATAGAATATTCAAAAAATTGATGCTCTAGATAGAATTAACGTAAACTATGATGCTTTGTATAAAAATTTTCGTATTTTAATTGAACTATATATTTATTTTATTTAACTTTTAATAGTAGTGCTATCAACATGGTGGCTGCGAAAGATGTTTATTGGCATTATCTGAACAAAGTTTAGATTTGAAAGTGAAAAAAAAACTCAATAAAAAAACGTCATGAATCATGGCATTGGTATTTAATTTTGAAATTAATCTAATAAAAGTCAAAATAATATAACAATTATAATGATTAGTAAATTCATCGTGGGTTGCATTTAATTTTTTTTTTATATTTTTAAAAAATAATTTAATATATTGTAGTTAAGATTGTTGAAAAAATAGATTGAAAAAGTAATTAAATATATTTGAACGTGACTAATATATATATATATATATATGTTTATTAAAAAATTAGTTAGAAAAAAAACTGATATTATTGAAAAATTACATAAAATTTAAATGAGTTATTTATAAAAATTGTGCCTGAAAAAATATAGTAGTTGTCGTTTTGGTGATCGAACTTTTTTTTTTTTGTAGTTAATTTGGTGCCTAGGCTTTGTATTTTGGTTTAAAGACTACATAGACTATATTCTATTGGTATTTGTGCATAAAAATCGATAAAAATGGATATGTGATGATCAGATGCCTTATCTTTCATAGTTATTTTGTCATGTTTTTATTTTTCGACTAAGAATATTGGTGTTCAAAAAAATTCTACATAAATAAATATCTTTTGTCGAGTACAAAATGACGGCTCTACAATCAATTATAGCCGATGTATCGGCTAGTCATGACAAAAATAATTATAAAAATAAGGCACATGACCATCACATATCAATTTTTAACGATTTTTATCGAAAATATCAACGAAATCTAATTCAGACACTCTTTTAACCAAAATGTAAAAAATATGTACCAAATTAACAAAAAAAAAGTTCGATTAGCAAAATGGCGACCATGACATTCCTCATGTACCATTTCGACAATAGACTCAATTTAAATTATATTAAAATAGTTTAAATATGATTTGAATATTTTAATTAAATTTTGTTATAAATATGTTTGTACAAGACATATGTTTAGATAATACCATATTTTTAGTTTAAATATAATTGAATATTAAATGTATTTTAATCTGAATTTGTTATATATATGTTTAGAGTAATTTGGATATATGTTCTGGTAAGTCTTCTTTATCAAAAAATTCTTGCCATCTTTTAAATTAGTTTTTAAATATATGTTTATAAAGCAGAAAATTTTAGTTTTAGAATTATTAGCTTCCGTATATTTATAATATTATTGAAAAATAGTTTAAATATTTAAATATATTTGAATTAAGATTTGTTAAATAGTTAAAATATTATTGAAAAACACTTCAAACATTTCTGATATCTTTCCTTTATATTAATTTTTTATTTAGTTTTAAAACTATTTTAATTTTGACTTTTAAATATACTAGCATATATGCACGTGTGTTGCACGTATTTGTTATTAGAAAGATTAAGATACTTGTAGTCAAAATATATTCATTTTTCAATGAATAAATGATGCTAAATAAAATTTATTTTTTAATACCTCATTTTACATACTCAATGCATTTAAGAACGGTTGTAATTAGGAATACCAAATGACAAATATTGTATTTACCTAGATACCCCTATTAATTTTAATTAATTTTTTATTAGTAAATAAAGTAAAAGGTAATTTTGGAAATAAAATTTTACGGTGAAGTCTAATTTTGACATTATATAGTAGAATAGATAGATATTTGTGCGGAAGAAAAAAAAATTTGCCGTAATTTTTTTTAGTAAATACTGGAGGATATTTACAAAGGCTTAGACGGCTCAATGAGCCGTTCCCAAGGCTCCCTATAAGAGTAGAGATGAAGGATTTACAAACGGTTTAGACGACCCAATTTTACCGTTTCCAAGTCTCCTTATGAAGAGCAAAGATAAAGATAAAAAATAATTGAGGTTATACAAACCACAATATAGATGACTAAAAAAACAAAATAAGTTATTATTTCTAAGCAGTAGTATCTCTGTCCCTATCTCCATATCCAATCTCCAATCTTATAATGCAGCTTTGATTCGGCTCAAAATTGAGCCGTCAAAGCCTTAAGTAAATACTCAACCAATTTAATTAATTTTTTTTTACGGGAGATAAATAAAAACTTAAACCAGCTTCTCTCAATTTTTTTAATTTTAAAAAACAAACTTACTGGAGATAAATAAAAAGTGAAACTAATTCTCTTTTATCCTTCCAAGCCGTAAGTAAATACTCAACCAATTTAATTTTTAAAAAAACTTACGGAAGATTAAAAAAATCTAAAACCCGTAAGTAAATACTCAACCAATTTATTTATTTTAAAAAACTTACGCGAGATAAGTAATAACTTAAACAAACTTTCCTCTTAAAAAATAAAAAATCGTAAGTAAATACTCAACCAATTTTTTTTATTTTTTTAAAAAAATTACGGGAGATAAATAAAAACTAGCATTAAATATAGGTGCAACGCACGTTACTAGTCTCTAATAAGGTGGCTTGGAAACGGCTCAAAATTAAGCCGTTTAAGTCATTTGTAAATACTCTATTAATTTTTTTAAAAATTAACTAATTATTTAACTAACTAACTAATATGATTTACTTATAACTAATTTTTTTAAAATAACTAATTATTTAACTAACTAATATGATTTACTAATAACTAAATATTTCAAACTCAAGTGGTTAAGGTGTGAGGTTTTTTTTTCTTGATTGTCTGAGTTCACTTTATAGGGATGACACTATTTATACAAGTAATGTGCACATGCATTGCACATACGTAAAAAATTACTGAAAAAATTAAATATGAATTTTTATAAAAAAAAAGTATCAAACCTAGAAATTGAACTCAAACAAAAAAAATGTCTCACATCTTAACAATTTGTGTTAAAGACGTTTAATTATAAATAAATTATATTAGATAGTTAAATACTTAATTAATTTTTTTATAATTAAATACTTAATTAAATTTTTTTTATAATTAATGGATTATTTATGTAGTTGTTTAGTTGTCTTATTATTATTATTAAATTTTTTAATTCATTTAAATGGAGGATATACGGTTTGGACAGCTCATTTTTAAGCCGTTTCCAAGCCGCATTATATGATTAGAGATAAATTCATTCATATTTAATTTATTTTACAATAATTTTTTTTTACGCACGTGTAATTTATGTTCATCTTACTAGTAACGTACACGTACATTGCACGTGCGTACAAAAATGTTAAATTTTTTTAATGTAAATTTATTATAAATTTTGTCATTCCTAGGAACTGAACTTACGCAACAAAAAAATGCATCTCACCTTAACCACTCCCATATTTATAAGTAAATAATTAGTTAATTTTAAAAAATGATTAATAGAATATTTACAAACGGTTTAGACGGTTCAATTTTTAGTCGTTACCAAGCCACCTTATCTCTACTCTTATAATGAGAGTTGGAAACGATTTAAAATTGAACTGTCTAATCCGTTTGTAAATATCCACTAATATTTTTTTAAATAACTAATTATTTAACTATGTAATATTATTTATTACTATTAAATAATTCTAATTTAAGTGGTTAAAGTGAGAAATAATTTTGATGGTTGCTTTTAAATTTTTTTTACGCACGTATAATTTATGTGCAAGTTACTGGTATTAGTAGAGGTAGAATGGTAAGAGAGAGAGGTATCTGTAATAATAATAATAATTATTATGATTATTATTTTGTAACAGGAGATCAAGCAGCAGTTTTTCTTTGCATTTATTTAGACTGGCGCCTTTCTTTCTCTCTCCCTCTCCCCTCTCCCTCTCCCTCTCCTCCTTTCTTCCGTTCAGATTCTGAAGCTTTGAGAGCAGTACCAATCATAGGTAGGTAACAAAGAAAGGAAGAGAGAGAAAGAAAGAAAGAAAGAGCATCATCCTTATTGAATGAAAATGGCGGGAACAAAGTCCAGATCCGTCAGTCTCCTCTTTTTCCTTTCTCTCTTCTCCCTCTCCTCTTCCCTCCGCTTCGAGCTCCTGACCGGCCGCACCAAGTGCCTCACCGAGGACATCAAGGTCGGCGCCATGTCCGTCGGCAAGTACTCCGTCGTCAACCCCTCCGACTCCGACCCCCTCCCCGACACCCACAAGCTCATCGTCCGCGTATCGAAACCTAACCCCTAAACTTGATTTGCGTCTTGAATTCTTCAAATTTATTATATGTTTTTTTTTATTAGGTGACGTCGCCTTACGCGAGCAGCATGCATCACGGCAACAGCGTCGAGTCGGGGAACTTCGCGTTCACGTCGTCGGAGGCCGGGAACTACCTGGTGTGCTTCTGGACGCTGGACCACAAGCCGACGCTCACGCTGACGGTTGACTTCGAGTGGAGGACCGGTGTGGCGGCCAAGGACTGGTCGAATGTCGTCAAGAAAGGGCAGATCGATGTAAGGATCGGTGCTTATTCATAACGTGTGTGTTTGTTATCAATTTGGTTCCCTATGGATGAACACAAAATTTAAATCTGTAGTAATCATCACAAGTGATAATATAAATCCAGAATACCCATAATTGCTTGGGCTAATTTAGACCCTGGATTTTATACCAGCTTAGAGTTTAAGGCAATCCCTGGCATGTCCAATTGGAAAGTTTAGACCCTGATTTTTTTATTTTTTTTTTGTTTCATTTTTTCCGTTATACCCTCTCTAGTCTATATATGAATGTTTTATTGTCAAGCATGGGCATGGAAGAGAGGGTATAATGGAAAAAACAAAATAAAAAATAAAAATTCATGGTCTAAATTTTCTAATTGGACAAGTCTTTTTTTGCGATGTCCGACGTAATGCACGGGACTTTGTGCGCGCTGTGTTGCATGCCATTTTGGTCCACTACTCCCACTTTTTACACACACACGCCCACACCTCCCCAGCGGTTTGATCCCGAGACCGTCCGTCTAGCCAGGGAGATTATACCTCTCCTCGCCGACCGCCAGAGCCAATTGAGTTCGGTCTAATTGGACAAGTCAGGGCTTAAACTCTAAGCTGATATAAAATATAGGGTCTAAACTCTAATTAGCCTTAATTGCTTTCAAGGCTGCTCACAACCCAATATTCAAGGTTGTTTGAATTCTAAGGTAGCCACTATTATAGCTAGTTAGATTTAGGGCTAATTAGCCTTTAGACCCTGGATTTTATACCAGCTTAGAGTTTAAGCCCTAAGATGTCAAATTGGAAAATTTAGACCATGAATTTTTATTTTTTTGTTTCTTTTTTTCTATTATACCTTGCACTTATACTCATTTTGAGGGTAAAATGGAAAAAAATGATGCAAAAAATAAAAACCTAGGGTCTAAACCTTCCAATTGGACATGTCAGGACTTAAACTCTAAGCTGACATAAAATCCAGGGTCTAATTTACAAATCATCAAAATGTGATGCGACAGCCCATAGTACCATTAACAGAGTTTGGATGTTATAATTCAACATTCTAAATCCACAAAGCTGTCAATAATATTAATCCATAATATCCACAGTTAAATCCAAGTCAAATTTCATACCCAAAACATGACTATCCAAATATCAGTCTAACTCCGTGTCTCATTCATCTCCTTGTCAAGCATGAATACCCTTACCATCGTACTAACATTCCTTCTTCCCCACCTTCTCCAGCTGCCACCACGTTCACCCTTCAACATGTTACTTCTTAGTTGATGTGGGATAACTCATCAACTACATCCCTACAAAAATAAGTTTTCATCAACTACATCCCTACAACAGTAAGTATACTTTAGTGACAATGTTCCTAATTTAGTTGGAATTAGTGCTGTCCAGAGTTTGACCTCACATTTGAAATAGCTTCTAACTTGATCTGTTTAGTCTGGTAAAACAGCGTCCCAAGTCAAATGGGTCAATCATCCGAAACTGGACAAGACTAGTTTGTTATGCAGTATTTTGACCATGTTTCTATTGAGCCTGTTTATGCCTTAACCTAACCCTCCAAAGAAAACTGGTTGGTGGCGGGCTATATAATTTCCATCCTTTTACAAAACGATATAATTTTTTTTTAAAGAAATGCCTTATGCATAGTCCCATTTATGTATCACCTTCCTTTAGATAAATTATTCCTTTGAAAATTTGATTGGATAGTATATAACCCTTAATATATGGATAGATTTTATACATTGAGCAATAATATGGAGCACTATCAAGCAATAAGTGACAAGTTCAGTATAAAGTCGATAATTAAGAGAAAAAGAACATAACATTAGTATTACATAACGATGTTATTCCTGAATATAACATCGTTACATCAAGAAGAACTTGGCTTTAACAACAATACATGTGTTTTTTATATTCAAACAACGTTTTGATGTACATTCTAATTTCTAAACTATGTATAACTTGTAAAAATCCTAAAAACAAAAAAGAACTTCTAAGAGAAAACCTTAACAAAACATATAGAGAGTATAAAAATCTCAGGAAGAGAGAAACATTCAAAACCAATTTTTTTTATTGTTTTGGCGTAAACAGTTCTGTTGTTGAAGTAGATGTTATCCTCAAAGATATTAGTTATTGTCGTTCAAGATGCTTATCCTCAAAGATGTTAGATGTTATTGTTGAAGATACTGGAGTAGTGGAGTTGATGAAGTACATCGGAAAGGAGAGGCTTGTCCAAAGAGTTCGTTTAGAAGAAGTGGTTGAACGACAAAGCTGTGACAAGGTTTATATGGGTGTTCTAGGCATCTTTTAGAGGTATAATTTTGTTCTATAAAAATATTAACTTCTTAATCACTTAAAAGTCAACTTAAATTTGTCTAATTTCAGAT
This sequence comes from Iris macrosiphon, assembly GCA_036927795.1. Classification (NCBI taxonomy): domain Eukaryota; kingdom Viridiplantae; phylum Streptophyta; class Magnoliopsida; order Asparagales; family Iridaceae; genus Iris; species Iris macrosiphon. Next base: position 64,645,941 of record JAYESA010000015.1, read on the forward strand.
TAACCCGATAGTTTCATATCAGATTATACATTGTATCGGGTGATACATATCTTTTCATACAGTTCATGTAGTGTATCATAAGATAAATTGTTCCTGTAGTACTGTTCATTGAATAATCTGTATCATACCTTATCATAAGATACTTATCGTGTATTGTTACTTGTGAGATACTGACCAACGTTTGAAAACTCGGTTTCAGACCCTTCTTATTACTATCAATTTCAGAAGTCTTGGAAGTTTGTAAAGTTTTGTTTTGAAACGGTCAATTTTGACGATTTTGGGTTCGTTATTAGTTCTGGGTGATACATAAAAACCTTGATACTAACAACAGACTCAGTGCTAGATCTGCTCATTGACAGTTCTCAATGGGACTGGTGGCGGACATATCCGGTGAAAGTCTACATTTGTAGTGTATAGATTTTCAGCTAATCTCGATTGGCACCCCATATTTGCCGTTGGGAAATCTATCTCCTGGCCATAGTAGGTGCATAGTCTGGGTTGGTTTTATAGGATGTCGGTGGGGGGAATATAAATCATTAGTCACAGCGAATGAATGTGGCCAAATAGTGGCTTTTTGCGCGGATATGAAAAACCGATGTTCCGATGTAGACATTGCGCTAATTTGGTTGGTGTAGTACATTTGAAGTGTCTGATACGTATCTAACTCGTATACAATGCGACACATATTGTATCCTTGGTTCCTAGAGAGATAGTGATCACCCCTGATAATGATGTTGATACGAGATGCAAGGGGCCTCGAGGAAGTACATGGTTTTTGGATAAAATACTTTATTTTTTGTTTTCTAATACAATATCGCTATTAATTTGTAAATTTGTTGTACTTTACTGTTGACTTACGTATAGGTTAGGATCGTCTCCTTTATATCTTATGTTTCTAAAGAAATTGGTAATTAACTAATGTGAGGGACATAACTTGAAAAAATATATTTAAAAAGGGTTCTTTCTATTACGCCTAAAATTTAGGGTGGTTCTGTGCAATTTATGCTTAAAAATCAAAATTAACAGTTAATTTTTAACTAGTTTTTTTTTATATTATATATAGATACCTGTATATAAAGAGAGGGCCAACAGTTGGGTAGGTGTATGAGAACAAGCAACCAAAACATGAAGAAAAAAAATGGATTTGAGGTGCAGGGTCTAGAGACGTTGCAAAAGAGATAAAACACAACAACAAGAGGAAGAGAGTCGCAGGGTGTGGAAAGGGAGGAACCAAAAAAAAGGAAAAGAGAATAAATAGAGAGAGGATCTTATGATATTGGAGAGAGAGAGAGAGAGAGAGAGAGAGAGAGAGAGAGTGAAATCAGACCACAAAATAGTAAAATACTAAAAAGGTACCTACTAGTGAGTTGTGGTCCTACTGCTTTTGCCTTGTTCCTGATCGACACAAGTGACGAGGGCCACAAATGCTTGCTTTGGCCACCTTTCTCTAGGTGGACAAAGATGCGATTGATTGTTGGTTGCATAGAAATGCACCATGGACTCTTCACTCCTAGTTAATTTATTAGGTTGGTTATGTTTTTACACTTCAATCCTTCATTCTGATAATTTAAAACCAAGGTTCGTAGTATCGGTTAACACCTGGCCTAAATGAAGATTGGATTGAAGTTTAAAAATGACATGGTTTTTGTTAGTGTTATAGAGGATATGTCCCTTAAAAAGCTAAATGGAAGAAAGGATTCAAACAACCGATCCAAAAATTTGGGATGAAGGCTTTTTTGTTTTTGTATCTATATGCTTGTTTTGGATAGATTAGTTGGATTACAAACAACAATGAAGACTTTAAACCTGATTTTCATTATCCACTACATGATTTCTTTTCGTTTATAACATTTCCACATCCACAACCTCGCAACGTTCATGTCGACAACATATGCATGTAGATTTAGTCGTGTCGGCAACATATGCACATAGATTCAGTTGTGTCAACGACAACTTAGGCACATAGATTAGTTGTGTCAATGACAACATATGCATGAGTCCCCCAAACATACAAAGCCCGTGGTACACACTTTCATTTAGCAAGTTAAACAAGAGTAACTGAAATAATGTAACTAAATAGCACATAGGGCATGCAAATAGCCAAACCATAGTCAACCAACTTACATCAAAACTAGAAAAAAAAAAAAAACTTTCTGCCACAACTATCTAAATCTAACAACATTCTCAAATCAAAATAATAGATCTTGTAATAAGTAGGAACCATGAACAGGCTCCCAATTACGTGTACAAAAACTCCTAATGAGGTCAGGATGGTCGAGCTATTCATTGTGTGTTGGTTGAAAATTTTCCGGATGAGCTTACGCTAAGTTAGTACAACTAAGCCCAATCATGCATGCTTGCAATATCTACTAATTTATTAGCTGATACCAAATTTCAGAACAACTTTGGCTATATGTATGATATATTTAGTGTTTTGTGTAAAAAACAAAAAGAGAAAAAATATGTATTGTACATTGGTTACTTGGTGCGAGAAAAGAGAGGAGAGAGGGAGTGATATCACATGTGATATAGAGAGGAGTAAGAGTGTGTAAGATGTATTTGTATCATTTTACAAATAATAAAACTTGAAAGAAGCAGGACCTGCCGAAAGCCAATTAACTACAACAAAACCCTGTAGAGCTTTTCACTACCTAAGGGTGTAAATTCGGAAAGGAGCTTAACAAGTTGAGTGAGTACAACTAAGCCAATATAGTGGATCACCCTGTAATAGTTTTATATAGTAAAAATGCTGCATTACATAGTAAAACGCTGTGTGACATCCTGTATCCCTCTTCTGCAAAGAATATTCTCGACTTCATCTTTGCAAAACCGAGAGAACCGATTATCCTAAAAAACTACATATATAATGGTGATTAGGTATTAGCTGGCCATCAACCTTCTTTTTTCCCTACTGCACTCAACCCAGCTACTCTATGTATCTAACACAATAGCCACACCCACTTCTTGATTTTCGTGCTTCCCATACACACACACACACTTAATCCTCTCTATATCTCTCATTTCTCACACCAAGTCACCAATGGACAATATCAATTTGTCTCTTTGTTTTAACACAAAAAATACTAAAACAACAACAACTGATTACCTGAAAAATCCAAGATGTAATCTTGGGTGTATGCAAGCACTACCCTTTTCATTTATTATTGGCTTTCAGACTATTCTTGGATATATGTTACAGAACTTGGATATATATATATATATATATATATATATATATATATATATATATATATATATATATGATGAAAGTTGTTCTGGATTAGTCGGATGTAATTTGGTTAAATATGTTTCTGTTGTGCTAAACATTTTAGCAATTGTTGTTATTTCTTGTACAAGTTGCTATATGAGAGAGTGCGCAATGCATTTATGGACTTATATTATGAATACACTGTTTTTGTCACAAGCCTAATCTATTCCGTGTGGGGCATGAGATATATCTACTCTATATATTTAAATAATTTTATAGTATACATTAAGTTTGTATTAAAATAACTTCTTGAGAAATCCCTGTATTGTTAGAATTATATGGATTTCAAACCTACAGTATCCTGAAATATCGGTTTTTGGGTGTTAGTATCAATTAAAGTTTAGGCTAAATTTCAACTTATACCCTCAACTATTCAAGTTTTTCAACTTGATACCTTATACTTTTATATTAGACAACTTAATACCTCAACTATAATTTTACAATTTAATACCCTAACAGTGGTAACTAAAAATTCTAAATGACAAAATAAACCCCCCCCCCCCCCCCCCCCCCCCCCCCACCCCAAACCCAACCCAACTCTCATCTCTCTCTCCCACTTCCCTCTCTCCACTTCCTCGTACTCCTCCTCCCCGAGGGACAAGTATCATCTCCAAGATGTCCTCCATCGTAATAACCATCCACCTGATTGTCTCCCATCGACATGCCTAGTACCGCTCATTTAACATTTAACCATCATAACAGGCCAACCTATGCAAATAAGAGAAACACCATTAGTTACTTGCCAAAACAACAGAAATAATAACCACATAAGATCTTACTGGTTTATTGTGAATCCCTAGTTGTGCCCATGTTATCGTCTCCAAGATCTCCTCCATCGTCCCAAATCCTCCTTAGTTAATTGCAATTTAAAAAGCATTGCACTCCAAAGGATTTAGTAATTCCAAGTTCTTGTCACGTCAAAATTGAAACTACATTTCTCTAAGCACGGAGAGCATGAAATATGTACCAGGAACAGGAAGTGCAATGAAAGCATCTGACTGTTGAGCCATTTCAACTTTTCGCTCCATTTTTGAGGAAAATAACACAGCCACCACATCCATTTTTGAGGAAAATAGCCACCACATCTTATAAAATTCACTTTGTAGCAAGTTTTGATCAGTCTTATATTTCCTACATGAAGAGAGAGACATGTGAGGATCAGTCCCGGCTGGCCTGTGTTGAGAAAAAGTCTCAAACTCTCTCCTATGTGCAACCACAAATAAACAAACACAACCAGCTATTAAAAACAATAAGAGACGAGACACCAAAATTTTTATGTGGAAAACTTCTTCAAAACGAAGAGTAAAAATCACGGGACCTCGTCCAGGAAAAATCCACTATCAATTTTTGGATTTACACTTTCTACCGCGGTAGAAGATTCACCACACTTCAAAGCAATTTTTTCTTCTCTCTTGGATACACACAACTCTTTTTCTCTTTTTCTCACGAGATTTCATGTATATATCTCTTGAGAGTTATCAGCCATATATGTGCTGGATACAAGTTGGATGAGAGATTGTATGAATTTAATCACAAAGATACTCCTAGATTTGAAATAATCAAATTTATTTAAAACTCTAACCACCTTTCCAATTTAAACTCCACGTTTAAATCATGTCTTTATCATTTAAGGCATGAATTTAAATTCTCCTCATTTAATCTCTGTTCCAAAGGCGGCCGCCTAGGCGCCTGGTGTCCGTCCGATGTCTGCCTATGCGCCCGCCTAGTCCCCCTGACGCTCAACTATACATATTTTAGGATTTTATGAACATTTTCTGTAATTTTCAGTAAGTTTTTTAGATTTTATTTAATTTTTTTGAACCACCTAGATCTAGGCGGCCGCCAAGGCGGGCTAGGCGCTAGGCGGGCAGCCGCCGCCTAGCGCTTTTCACAACCTTGCATTTAACGCATGAATTTAAACTCTCCTCCTTAAGATAGGAATGTCCAACAATTTCTCTATCATTTAAGGCATGAATTTAAACTCTCCTCATTTAAGGCATGAATTTAAACTCTCCTCCTTAAGATAGGAACACCCAACAATCTCTCCCTTCCGATCATAAGGTGGGATTCACCAGATCCAAACCTGCATAGCTGCAACATGCTTCATGCTTGTCCCTAGGCAATATCTTTGTCATCATATCTGAACCATTATCTTCATTATCAATCTTTTCAAGTTGTAATTTCTTCTCTTCAAGTACATTCCGGATCCAATGATACCTCACATCTATGTGTTTTGATTTGGAATGAAAACTTGAATTTTTACTAAGATGAATATCACTTTGACTGTCACAATAAATGACGAAAATGTCCTGCTTGACACCGAGTTCTCCAAAGAATCTCTTCATCCACAACATTTTCTTGCCACACTCGGTTGCTGCAATTTATTTTGTCTTAGTGGTGGATAGAGCCACGTATTTTTGCAACTTTGACTGCCATGACACTGCTCCCCCTGCAAATGTAAATAGATAGCTTGATGCAGACTTCTTAGAATCAACATCACCTGCCATATTTGCGTCTGTGTAGCTAACTAACACAGGTTCATTACCTCCAAAACATATGCATGACCTGGAAGTACGTCTGAGGTATCTGAGTATCCATTTAATTGCATCCCAATGTTATTTGCCAGGATTTGCAAGAAACTTGCTAACAACACCAACTGCAAAAACAATATCTGGCCTTGTACATACCATTGCGTACATCAGACTCCCTACTGCTAAGGCATACGGGATCCTCTCTATTTCCTCTTTCTCACTCCCAGTGGAAGGGCTTTGATCACTAGTAAGCGTAAAGTGGCCTCCAAGTGGACAACTAACTGTCTTAGCCTTGTCCATTTTGAATCTCTGCAATACCTTCTCAATATATTTTTCTTGTAATAACCACAACTTCTTGGCCTTCCTATCACGAGAGATATGCATGCCTATGATTTGTTTTACAGCACCCAAATCCTTCATATCAAATGCCCGGCTCAACTCTTCCTTTAACTTGGCAATTTTGCTGTTATCTTGTCCGACAATCAACATATCATCAACGTAGAGGAGAAGAATGATGAAATCACCATCTGCAAATTTTTGCACAAAAAGACATTGATCTGAAGCCGTTCTCCTATAGCGGTCCATCATAAAAGTCTCTAACTTTTTATACCAATGCCTTGGTGCCTTTTTCAATCCATACAGACTCTGTGTCAGCTTGCAAACTATTTATTCCTTACCATTGATTTTGAAACCTTCTGGCTGCTCCATGTACACATCCTCCTTCAAATCACCATGAAGGAACACAATTTTTATATCTAACTGCTCAATCTCCAAGTCCATGCTTGCCGCCAATCCCAATACAACACGTATGGAAGTCATCTTCACCATCGGTGAGAAGATCTCATCAAAGTCAATGCATTTTCTCTGTCCAAATTCCTTCACAACCAGTCGCGTCTTGTATCTTGGTTGTGAGCTATTTTCTTCTGTCTTTATCTTGAACACCCATTTGTTTTTGAGAACATTATGATCTTTTGGCTTTTCAACCAACTCATAAGTGCTGTTCTTATGTAACGAAGCCATCTCTTCTTGCATAGCTTTTAACCATTTATTTTTATGTGCATCTCCTAGAGCTTGTTTGTAACATTCTGGCTCTCCCCCATCAATAAGCATCACGTACTCAGTAACTGGATATTTTATTGAAGGCTTTGGTACTCTATCTGATCTTCTCAACTCAATATGTGGTTCTTGAGGAGCTTGCACCTGCTCATCTTCATCAATAGGAACATCATCATATGCATGAGCTTCATTATGAATGTCTTTATCTTCATGATCATGGACGTATGTAGCATCAATGCCATCCTGTACCATAGGAGAAATAATTGGATCAACATCCATCAAGTCATCATTGTAAGGCTCAGACTCTTCGATCTTCTCGAAGTCTTCAATAGTTTGGTCTTCAAGAAAGACCACATCTCTGCTTCTGACAACCTTCTTGTGCACTGGGTTCATAGCTTATACCCAAACTTATCATCTGCATAGCCCAAGAAAATACACTGCTTGGCTTTGTCATCAAGCTTCGACCTTTCATCTTTGGAAATGTGCACAAATGTTCTGCAACCAAACACCTTCAAATGATCATACTTAACATCTTTACCTGTCCATACTTTTTCTGCAACCTCTTCGTTAAGAGGGGCTGAAGGGGAATGATTTATCAAGTAACATGCATTATTCATCGCTTCCCCCAAAAATTTCTCAACAGTCTGGCCTGTGAGAGCATGCATCTGATTCTTCCTACAATGGTGCGGTTCATCCTTTCTGCTACACCATTATGTTGAGATGTCTCCGAAACTGTTTGCTCATGACGGATACTATAACTCTTGTAATATTCTTCAAATGGCCCAATGTATTCTCCCCCATTATCTGTGCGGATACATTTCAGTTGCTTCCTTGTTTCTCTTTCCACCATAGTATAGAAGGCTTCAAACACCCCAAGAACTTGATCTTTGGTCTTCAAGACATATGTCCAAACTTTCCTGGAAGCATCATCTATAAAATTAACAAAGTACGAAGCACCACCTAATGTTTTAACTTTCATAGGACCACACACATCAGAATAAATAAGTTCCAAAACATTTAATTTTCTTTTGGGAATTTTTTTATGAAAACTGATTTTGTTGTTTGCCTACCAAACAATGAGTGCTACTAACCAAATACGTACCTTTCTTATTAGACAAGACCTTCCTTTTAATGAGGATTTGAAGTCCCTTCTCACTCATATGACCAAGCCGCCTGTGCCATAGATCTGTGGAGAATTCTCTCTGCTACATTCAACTCGGCCTTGTTGACTTTTCCTTGAGTCTTGTACAACGTGCAACACTTCTTTCCCCGATACGCTATAATGGAACCTTTCGTAAGCTTCCATTGTCCGTTGCCAAACTGACTCATATACCCTTCCTTATCTAATTTTTCTGCTGAAATTAGGTTCAATCGGAGATCCGGTACATGTCTCACATCTTTGAGAACCAACACGCAACCTGTATTGGTCTTAATACTTGTATCACCTATGCCGACAATTTCAAAAACACCACTGTTTCCCATTCTCACAACACCAAGATCACCAGTCTTGTATGAAATAAAGAAGTCTCTCCGTGGAGTAGCATGATATGAAGCGTCTGTGTCAACTACCCAGTCTGTATCAAGGGATGTAACGGCCAAACAATTATCTTTACAACTGGAGACAAAAATGATATCCCCATCTATTGCAAGAGCTGCAATATCCTTTTCTTGCTTCCCATCACCTTTTCCATTCTGTTGATCCTTCTTGTATTTTCTGCATTCACTTCGGTAGTGGCCCACATTATCACAATAGAAGCACTTTACATCCTTTCTTGTCTTGGATTTACTTCTGGATCTACCATGATATTGAGAATTCTTACTTTTATTTCTTTCCCGATTTTCTGTAACAAGTACCTCTGATTTTGAGGAACCCGAGGCTTTTTTTCTCGTTTCCTCATTCAACAGGCTGCTTGTAACGAGGTCCATTGTCATGACACCGTTTGGGACAGAATTGCTTAGAGACATAACCAATGTCTCCCAACTTTCTGGCGGCGAACTGAGCAACAATAAGGCTTGCATCTCATCTTCCAAATTCATCTTCATTGCAGACAGTTGATTAATAATGCTTTGGACTTCATTCAGATGTTCAACAATGGACTTACCTTCTTTGTATTTCAGATTCACAAACTTTCTAATCAAGAAAACTTTATTTTCCGCCGTCTTCCTCTCATAAAGGCCTTACAATTTTTTCCAAAGAGAATATGTAGATGTTCCGCCGAAACATGATGATAGACGCTATCGTCCAACCATTGACGAAGATACCTGAGGGCTTTCCGATCAAGTTTTTTCCAATCAGACTTGGACATCTTTTTCGACTTCTTTCCGTCCTTCTCAATCGGCTCGGCGAGATCTTTACAGTAAAGCAGATCTTTCATCTTCGATTTTCATACCGCCCAATTATTCCCATTGAAGCTCACCATCCTACTTGTGTTTTGTTCCATGGCTTGCACACGACAACGAACCTTGTTCTGATACCACTTGTTGAGAAAAAGTCTCCAACTCTCTCCTATGTGCAACCACAAATAAACAAACATAAGCAGATATTAAAAACAATAAGAGACAAGAGACACCAAAGTTTTTACGTGAAAAACCTCTTCAAAACGAAGAGTAAAAACCACAGGACCTTGTCCAGGAAAAATTCACTATCAATTTTTGGATTTATACTTTCTACCACGGTAGAAGATTCACCACACTTCAAGAACAATTTTTTCTTCTCTTGGATACAACTCTCTCTCTTTTTCTCACGAGATTTCATGTATATATCTCTTGAGAGTCATCAGTCATATATGTGCTGGATACAAATTGGATGAGAGGTTATACGAATTTAATCATAAAGATAAACCTAGATTTGAAATACTCAAATCTATTTAAAACTTCAACCACCTTTCCAATTTAAACTCCATGTTTAAATCATGTCTCTATCATTTAAGGCATGAATTTAAATTCTCCTTATTTAATCCATGAATTTAAGCTCTCTTCCTTAAGATAGGAATGTCCAACAATTTTTCTATCATTTAAGGCATGAATTTAAACTTTCCTCATTTAAGACATGAATTTAAACTCTCCTCCTTAAGATAGGAACACCCAACAGCCTCCTCCCTCACAGTCATCCACCTGGTTGTCTCTCATCGACTTGCATAGTACCGCACATCATATCACTTTGGCCCAAAAGAAGAACACAAATTTAGATGAATATTGGCCCTTGCCTTCATTTTCACTATCTTCATCTCCTTCACCACCAACCCATTTATCCGGTTACCGTTTACAAAATGTTCTTTTGCAGTCCAATATTGCACCTCTCAGTGAATTGTTGCCCTTTCACCATACCCTTCTTGGAAGAGTGGGAAGGTGGAATGTTCTTCTCAAGAAGATATTTTCAGAGCTAAAGTGACTACTACCTCTCTATATTCTTCCCCCAAATCGAGAGGACGGCGTTCGTCGGCACGGGCGGGGGCTGTTGTCCACCGCCATTGTGACGGCGGGGGCGGTAGACGCCGTCGGCATCCACCGGCTCTTCTCCGGTGACTCCGATGACTTTTTTCTCGACATGGACATCAACCACTCCGACCTGCTCTTCGTCGTCGCCTCAAGGTGCTGCTGTTCCCAAAACCCTAACCCTAATTGACCACTTCCTCATTTTTCCGATTGTTGTTATCCCTCATTGAAAGGGAATGGTTATGGCATCACCGAAAACAGATGGGGGGAAAGAATGGTTAGTATAAGTAATGAATCTCAAAAAAGGGATTTTGAATAAGTAATCTGGGTTATTTTCGTCCCTAAAAAAATATTTTTTTGTTGGGATGAAAAAACTAACCCCTGAGTGACGGAGGTATCGACTTGAAAATATTCAATAGTTGAGGGTAGTAATTTGTATACTATAAAAGTTTAGGGTATGAATTTGAATAACTTAAATAGTTAGAGGGTATCAAGTTAAAATTTGGCCTAAATTTTATGTTTTTCTAAGTATCGTATTAGTGCTTTGTGATCATAAGGCAACAACAAAGCAGTCTTTCTTTGTGGGTCCAAATGTTGGGAAGTTAAGAAACATGTCCAATGATAAGCATAGCTAACATGAGAAAGTTGAGATGGATGACATTAAACTATAAGTGGAAGAAATGAGTACACTCATAAGAGAAAATTGGACGACTGGATTTTTTATTTTATTTGTATACTTATCTTCATTGACTTGTTTCTTTTGATAGGAAAAAAATGAGTACATTCTTTATTTTTGAGTCAAAAGTTATTATGTTATCTCGTGTATGCAGGAGTCATCCTTGAATTGCCTTTGATATAATCCTCCTAAGAACTAGTAGGTTTCTGCTTCATTCTACTTCATTTGACTAGCTTTATGGTCCCAATCGGAATAGGCCAAGTTGGGTTTTTTCTTCTATTGGATTTTGTAATTGGAGTCTTAGAGTAAGTCATCACTGTGGCCAAATGAAGTTTCTAGATATTTTATCATTGGCTTATGGATTTCTATTGAGATAGCTGCTTATGCAATTCCTGGAAATGCAATCCTAGGATCTCTATTGATATATAGTCCCTAGAGTTCAGGGTCATATAATGAATATTATATTCCTAAGAAGCAAGGGCAAGCAATGATCAAAGATCACAGTATTTTCAACCAATATTTGAATTAAAAAGGATTGATCGATGAAACAAGAATTGGAGATTGAATTTTAATATACCTCTTGAGTCAGAACAATACATGTTTGTTATGATGAGATCTATTGGCTGCTGTGGATCATTTGATTGGAATGAAATTTGGGATGTTTACTACCAACTTATCTGAATGTATTGTATACAATACGTGAAACATTACTTTTTGGATGGCGCTAAGAAGAAGATATGGATCATTTTGGGATTTAATTGTAAGAACAAAATTTGTTAATAAAAGTAATTGAAGAAAACCATATATGAATTAGATTTGTACTTGCAGATGCGCAAGAGGAATTAAATACTTGCATTTGTGGTTTCTAGTCTCCGCTAAAGAAGACACAGTTGTAGGGATCTTTTTGCCACTGGAATGTAAGAATAGAGTGTTACAATAAGATTTTTTTAAAACAAATGAAATATGGAAGTTGATTAATAGTAAGAATTTCCTGTGAATATAATTTAGTACTTGATCCAAATATTTTGTTAACTCTAGTTCGTTAGCCAAATCAGTGCATTGTTAATATTATTGTTTTTGCGTCTCCTGTCTTCTTCTTGTTCAAGAACCTAGTGTTTGAGCCTAGCAACCAAAATAGAGGTTTTCTTACTGCTGGATTGAAACTATAGTGGTTTTGACTAGTCTAAATGAAAGCTTTAAACACTGTCACATTAATGTATATCAATTGCTGTTGTTACCATAATTGTTGTACACTACTTTAGTTTATAGTATCTGTGCATTTGCTGTCTACTGCTTGCTTAAGAACCTATGTCATACTTTCTCGTGGGCTAAGAATAAGGCTCTAGTTCTCTCTTTTATCTCTACTAATAATTAATTTGTATTTTGTTTTCACAAGCAATAATTTTTTATACTACATGGCTGTTTGGTTGTTGAAAAGTTGATTCACAGGCCAGTGTCCTCAAAGCAGCAATCACAATTCATTTTTCTTGCTCACTGTTTTTTCTTAGTCCAAGATCAGAAAATGTACTAATAATTAATTTATATTTTGCTTTCACAAGCAATAATTTATTATTTTACATGGCTGTTTGGATGTTGAAAAGTCGATTCACAGGTCACAGTGTCCTCAAAGCAACAATCACATTTAATTTCTCTTGCTCACTGTTTTTTATTTGGTGAACCTCGACGGAGCGAGCTCTCTTGCTCACTGTTTATTCATAGTCCAAGATCAGAAAATGTATGTGATACAAATCTGGCTAGAATCAATATCACTATATACTGAATAGACCTAAGGTTAGGAATACTTCATCTGACTATACCCAAAATAGGTGAAGGTACCGTTACTTAAAAAGTACATACCGTTTTTGTTTCCATAAAAAAAGTCTTCTACTTTCTGTGGTAAAAGTATCTTAAGAAAGAAAATGGTAGAAGGGAAATGTAGGGAAGAGGATAACTGTGTGGAAAAGGGGAGAGAACTGAGAAAAAGGAAAAGGATGTAGAAAAAGGAAAATAGAAGAAAGTAGAAATATGGGATGGAAAGAATGGGGGGTAAAAAAGGAAAAAAGGATTATAAGGACGAAGACAAAAGCAAGTAGAGGGAATGTGAAATAAGAAAGAACATAGCAACAAGGAAGAAAAACTACTACTTACCAGCAGCATGCAGCAGCAACTAGGGGTGATTGTACCGAGCCTTGCCCAATGGATTCAGAAACACAGTGAAGGGTAATAAGAGAATGTGGAAGAAGGGGTAAGGAAGGAAAAATGAATAATATGGATGAAAACAAAAGTAAGTAGAAGAAATGAGAAATATACTTAGCAACCACAACAACAAAGCCTTCATCCCACATGTTTGGGGTTGGCTGTTCGAAACCTCCTTTTCTATTCAGCTATGTTAATGGCCATGTTCTTTGTAATGTCAACAAAAACACTATCATTTTTTAACACTTTCAATCATGTTCGTCAACATCTACCTCTAGTCCTGGTGGCTCCATTAATTAATATATTATCGTTTATCCTTATGGAAGCATCAGTTCGTCTGTGTTGCATGTCCAAACCACCTAAAGACGATTTTTTCTCATATTGTCTTCAATTTGTGCCGCCTCTAATATTCCATGGATAGATTTATTTCTTATATATCCTTTAATACGGTACCACTCATCATCTTAACATTCTCATTTCTAGTACACTAATTTTTAGCTTGTTTCTTAATTGTTCAATACTTTGCTCCATAAGCATGACTGGTCATATAACAGTCTTGTGAAATTTTTCTTTCAACTTTAGGGGTCTGTTTGGTAAACATGATTTGGCTATGGATTTCACCTTTCAGCTGAAAGTTGGACGAAATCCATCATTCCCTGTGTTTGGTTCAGCTAAACAGTGGATGGGAAAGAAAAAACCGACAAATGCAGTTTCCGTCTCCTGTAATTGATTCCACTTCCTCTTTCTCAGAGTGGATGTGGGAGTGGAAGATGAGAATAGTAGTAGTAGCAAACATTTTTTTTTGCTAATCCAGCAGTAGCAGCAACAAACATTTTTCTTCAAAAAATTGTTTTTCGGTAGTAGCAAGCAAATTTTTTTGTCATTTTTGCAACAACTATGGTGTGAAATTTGGCAGTAGCAAGCAAGAACCTTTGAGACAAGTGGGATCCGGAGATCTCTGGAGGAGGAGGGCTCCGGAGAGGAGCCGTCTTGGACCGAGGCGAGGCGAGGCGAGGCGGTAGCGGGGGATGACTAGGGAAGAAGAGAGCACATAAAAAAAAGGGGAATGAAAGGGGAGAAGACAACACATGGAGAGAGTGGTTTGAGAGGTGGTTGTCATTCATATAACCACTCTCTCCATATTATAATTAACATGTTTTTTTATACGTTAATTAATATAAGAATGACAGCCATCTAATCTAATCCCTTCCAAATTAATTAATATAATTATAAATACTTATTAATATTTGTTAATATTAATTAACATATTAAATTATTTATTAATTATAAATACTCATTAATATTTGTTGATATTTATTATAACTATCCAAAAATTATTTAATATTTTAGATATAAAATTTTACTACGATTATAATACATTTTTTCGCTTTCCATCTTTTTATTTTCCTATCTCAACCAAACATAGTTGTTTAATTTTTCACTTTCCATTTTTCTATCTTAATCAAACACATTTGTCCCCTACTAAGAGACAAGAAAGTGGATAGATTCCAACATGAAATTCCTTCTTAAAAGTACAAATTTAACTTTTCCAACACTTACGGTTTACCAAACATGCCCTAAGGTAAATTGCAATCACAAATTACTCTAAAAATAATCATCCATTTCTACCATCATGATTTAGTTCTATGCATGACATCATTATCAATCTTTCTATCATGATGAATGATTGATCCTAAATAAAAAAAAAAACAAAAAAAAACTATCATTCTTTGGTATATCTTGTCCATCTATATGGATTTTTCTCTCATTTCTCTTTGACATACGGTTGAAATTGAAGAAAAAATCTTAGCAATTATCAGCAGCACTGTAGCAGAGCCAAGATGGCTAGTGGTTGGGGGTGACTGTTGTAGGCGTGACTGTACCGAACCTTACCCAATGATTCACAAACACAGTGAAAGGGTTACTAAAAGAATGTGGAAGAAGGGGGTAAGAAGGAAAGGAATGATAAGAACAAAGAGAAAAGCAAGCAGAAGAAACGAGAAAAAAGCTTAGCAATAAGGAAGAAAAATAACTAACCAGCAGCACTGCAGCAGCGACCAGATGGCTAGTAGTTTGAGGTGACTGTTGTAGGTAAGACTGTACAGTGGTGATAATATATCTTGTTCCACATTGACTCACTTATGATTTCACCGTGTTTGTGAACCATTGGGTAAGGCTCGGGTGAATTAAGTAAATAAAGGACACAATACGTCTTTTAGGGCAGTTCCACCCTTGTTCCAATGTATTACACTGACAGAAGGTGTACAAATAGCCACCATTCTGGCTTACGATAGTGGTGTCTAACAAACATTCTAATACAAACATTCTCATATTGTTGCTCCTTTATCAACATGGACTAGTGACATGTATACTCAATATTAACAAATTGGAGTGTTTCATGCCTTACAGGCAGGCATGGCTATAACTAAGTGAGCCTAGGTGGCCAAGTTTGACAACATTGATGAAGTAATATATGCAGGTTTATACCTAGAACAACACAGTTAACAAGTCCTTTTTGTCTTGTCTTGTTCTTTATCCAAGCCATAGGTCGCTTCTCTGACAGAAATCTTCCATTGTTCAATTTCACCTAGAACAGCAAAGCTATACCCCCTTTTCCTTCCTTTTTTCCTTTATTCAAACCTAGGTTGCTTCCCTGACGGAAGTCTTCCATTGTTCAATTTCAGCTAGAACATCATAGCTATTCCCCTTCTTCCTTCTTTTTTCCTTTGCTCAAACAACCCAATAAACCATAATTAGGTTGCTTCCCTGACAAAATTTTGCAATCATTCATTCATACCACCTTCATTTCATATATGCTAGTCCCAAATTATATTTAATATTCTTTTACTGGTTAGGGTTTCTGTGCAGAGGCATATGTATCAGGAAATGAGGAATTTCTCCTAGTCATTAAAATCATAATTTTTGAATGATGGATATAGCTTCAAATCCCAACTTTTGTGAGAAATTTCTTCCTCGTTTTGTTGTTTTTAGTAATATATCTTGATGAGAACTCGTGTTCCCCCATTTACGTTTGCTTTCAAGTCTTTAGGGATTGGAGTTGAAAGTTATTTCATGCTCTCTTGAAATCAAGATAACACTAATTGGGATGCTATAATTTATATTTCCTGAAAATGGTCTATTTCATGCGCTTTTAGAATTGATTTCTTCTGAAGATAGTAAATGGGTGATAAAGACGTTTTTCTGTGATTTTTTTGGCTCGACACTTTCGTATTCTTCTCCTATGGTGGGAGAACTTTTACTCTGGACTGGACTTGAAAATTAAACCTTTACATTTGCACAATTTTCTTTCTGTAGGAAATGGAGCTGGAGTTGAAGAAGTTAGAGGATACTGTCACATCAATTCATGAGGAGATGTTTTACCTTCGTGAGAGGTATGCAAATGAAAGTTCTTCTTTACATTCATTAGAAAATGTACTTCTTACATAAATTGAAACTCTGTTATTTAAGGTAGGAACCAAGTTTAAAAAAAAAATAGGAAATTTGTAGTGAGGACGGGAAAAAGAGCAGTTCAAGCTATCCTGTCTTTGTGCTAGGTAAATTTACAGTGTGTACAATAGACTTTTTTTCAGCTCATATTTTTGGGGAAGTTATTGGTGAACATCTTTGAGAATGGAAATCTTACATGACAAATGCAAATTGCAATTGGCTTATATATATATATATATATATATATATATATATATATATATAACCAAGGACCTGTAGCTCAAGTGGTTAGAGTAAGGCATATCCCTCCGGGAGGTTGCTAGTTCGAGCAACTGGGGAAGCGCTTTAATTTCCTTGTGAGGGAATAAGTGAGGTGGGTGCGGTGCGGTCCGGGTGCGGCTGCGATGATGGTGTGGGGCCTTCGGGCCGTGCCACGTTCCAGTACCAGAATACGGAGACGGACATGACTAGCTATCCCGTACAAGGTACTATACGTCGTACGACGATCACGGCTGTAACAAGACAAGGGGGTGCATGCTACAATCATGTCACTTAGGGTCACACGAACATCTATGTCTCAATCAATCAAACAAGAAACAATAATCATAGAGCATATATGATAAAGCAATAAGGCGTCACAAACGCTCTATCAAAATATTTTGGAGACCAGCTGTACAAAATAAGAAGCTGGTGGAATAACAGAAGTACATGACAGTATTACAGCTGCAGTCTGATTTATATACAGTCATGAAAAATGAAACTAAATGTCCAGATATGCCGGCTAATAGGTGCCGGTGGCTAAACGCCAAAAGGAGTAAATGCACAATGACGAGCGAAAAAATAACGAAAACTCACTCGTTATCCTCGGCGGCCATGTATCTGGTATGCGCCATGAGTCGGGGGAAAGTACACTGGATCCTCAGGTGCTGGCTCGAAACCTGACCATGCAAAACCAGTGGAATTAGACCCCAAATAGCAAGCACCACAAAGGAAGCACGGAATGGAGAAACAAAAAACCCTAGCAATAGATATATAATACATAGGTTCCGTGTCGTAATTTAGGTTCATGACATATCCTAGCACAAAAGGCCCAACCCTACAACCAAACAAGGAAAATGGTTGAACCATCACACTATGATAATCCATTTTTCTAGACTACTAAATAGTACAGTCACAACCAAGTTCAATTTATAAAATCGGCCAATCACTTGTACGACTTGCTATTTGTGGAGTCTGAGGTTATCTCAGAATAATGCATAATAGGTATCCTCAGATCACGCCATTGCCGAACATGAGCTAACCGAACCAATAGATTATTATTAAGGCACTTCATGAATTGCACCAGTTTTTCGTAGGGCTACTGCGCTAGATCACGGTACTAGCGGTTCCAATGTTCCTATAGTGAAACAGTGGTTCGACATTATTTATAATAGATTAGATACTGCTCTCCACTAAGACGGATGATATACGGTATCTGTGGTGGCCAGCCCACAACGCACTTAGAATGAATCTCTGTGGGAAGGTTCGTTGGCATGATCTCGGGATACCGTTCCATTTCCAATGTTACTACCACTTTTAGTTGCTTAATTAACCCTATATTGTACTCGAAATCTCAAGGCATGGCCACATGAGAATTTTTCTTAGGATGTCGTACAAAGTACGAGCACACTAGATAGAATCCATGGAAGTTCGGTCTGGATTCACCCGAGCGTGTATGCAACATTCAATCAATCAATATTCTAGCAACGCTTTGGTACTTGACTCGCATATCATGCCCATGCTTGGGGAAAATAATATATATAGTATAACGTGTTTAAGAATTTGGAGGTATTCTTGATGCACAACCCAAATATAAATCACTTAACACATAACACGGTATGTCGCACCTCAGTGCACATTAGATCATGACACTATCAGGCAATAATTGTATCAGCACGAATACAGTATTCGAGTCAAATTACCAATTATTCATTGGGTTACATCATCACATGAATCTTGATCACCTTTTAACACGAAGCTATGTCATGCACATAGCTGGTTAGTCACTTATTACTAGTCTGGTCCACACAAAAATATCAGTCCAACACCTCTTCATGCCATTTACATAGCAAATCTTAGCACATGGTTATGTCTAGCATGAGGTCTGGTTACTAAGTTCATTCTTCCTTAGAATCAAAACACAAGCATTAACCCGAATCAACCACAATAGATTAAGAAACATTCCAAA
This sequence comes from Iris macrosiphon, assembly GCA_036927795.1. Classification (NCBI taxonomy): domain Eukaryota; kingdom Viridiplantae; phylum Streptophyta; class Magnoliopsida; order Asparagales; family Iridaceae; genus Iris; species Iris macrosiphon. Next base: position 64,664,777 of record JAYESA010000015.1, read on the forward strand.
TAAGAATATATGATCCTAACAAGAAAGTACTATGTGTACACATTGAGTCACTAAGGATAATACGTGTCTAAATCGTGCACGAGAAAGTCCGCATGAACCAACCCGGCCGATTGCTCCAGGCCGCATGCTCTGGCAAAAGTCCACAACTTGGGACAAGTGTCGAAGTGATGGACAATAAATAAAGTGTCAATGAAGTGGCGTAAATTGACTGATGAGACAAGCCATAAGTGTCAGAGAGAAGAAAAAAGCACAAAGTCGTGCAGAGGCATGCGCCAAAAAAGAAGAGATGCATGGCTCGTGGCTGCATAGTCTCCTGGCCGCATGGACTCTGGACGCATGGAGTCAGGCCTTAGTGAATTTTCATGCGTTCAAGGTACTATGCGTCCGACTTTCGAAAGCATGCACAGAACAGACATGCGTCCAACAAGATGGGCGCATGCTGGAGGGGGCGCATGTTGCTGGGTCGCATGGTACTCCATCGTCCCAAAACGGCAAGATCGGATATGAAAAAATTTCAAGAACCCGAAAAACTTGTTCTGCCATAAAGTCCTCATCTCAACTCCAAATCTAGTGATTCAAAAGCCAAATTGTTCGAAATGAAGAGCTCCATCACAGTGAACAATTTGTTTTCGAAAGCAACAAGTTTTTAGAGATCAAAACAAAAAAAAACTCAATGGACCCATAAACTCCTAAGTTAGAAATGTAGATTTACACTAATTCATCCACAAAAACCGAAAATACCAAGTTATAAACATGCTTAAAATCACACAACAATTATAATAAACTAAAAATATGGAAGATTTTTTCATTTCTCATGCAAGATGTACTTGCCTAAGGGTGGAGGGAGAGAACTAAGAGAAGGAAAAGAAAGAATGAAGAGAGAGAAAGAGAGGTTTAGTTTATATATGAAGGGGGTTGAGGTTTAGACCATGGGCTCAAACCATGAACAACCCAATCCACAAAATAAACCATGAGCCAAAATAAACCGAAGAATGGGTCTAGTCTCAAACAAAAAAGTAAACATGCAGCAAGAATTAATACGCTCCCAATTCGTATACCGGGAACGGGGAGTGACAGGCCGGGTAGCCTTTGGGCTGAGTTTGTAGCCCTACATGCTGATTTGTGTAAAATCTCTGGCCTAGTCACGAAGTCTTAGATTCACTGTGTAAGTGACATTCTCTTCTATATAGAATATTTACCTTCTTTTATATATATATATATATATATATATATATATATATATATATATATATTTGGAACATATAATTTTATTGGCCCGTAGGCCTACAGCAAACACCCCATAAAATCCGGCTCGAAAGCCCATGCTCATATCACTACAAAACAACACTTAGAACCCGGCCTAAAGGCCCATGCTCTTTTCTCTCAACAGACACCACATAAAACCTGATCATTCGTCCCTGGGATTCGAACTCCCACCGAAAGGGCCACATGTCCCTGCTTGTACCGCTAGGCCATTGCTGCGGGATATATATATATATATATATATATATATATATATATATATATATATATGACCGAAAACCGAACCGAATCGAACTGAATAAGAGATTCGGTTTGGTTTAAAAAAAATTCGGTTCGGTTTCGATTTTGAAAATACTAAATTTTCTTATTCGGTTTTCGTCCAAAACCGAATAAGAAAATTTAGTTTATATATATATATATATATATATACACACATGTGAACCTGTGCCTTTATGGGTTCTTCTAATAGGTTCATCCTTTTGAGTTCAGGAAGTATATTTTGACGATTTTAGCTGATCTCAAACATATCAAGTAACTAGTTAGTATCCCTTTGTTTTCAAAGGCTTGAATGAATAGGAAACAAAATCTCAATGCACACTAGTTATGATCTTCAGTCATTGTACATCTTTTTCATCAGTGAAAAATATTATGCTTGGCAATTTGATAGCATCTAAATGGGTAAATGTGGAGATCCTATAATAGGATCAGATCCCTCACCAACATCAGTAAACTCACTTATAGCTCCGCTGCTGGACTGTTGTGTTGGTTGGTATGCATGGCACATGATTTTTGTGCTTAAAATCCACTTTGTTTGGTGCAGGGAGGTCGAAATGCAAGACCTGAATAGAGCAACCAATGCTAAGATGGCTTGGTTCAGTTTTCTCTCGCTTGCTGTGTGTTTATCAGTGGCAGGGTTGCAGCTATGGCATTTGAAGACCTACTTTGAGAGGAAGAAGCTTCTTTGATCAAATGCTAGTAAACATTATTTCATCATTAGTGATGTATTATTATTGGTTTTTAGGGAGGAGGAACTTGAAACCGTAGTCGATTGTTTCCAACTTTATGTGTCATATAGAAACTTACTTTTTAACCTTCATAGAACATAACCTCACCCTCATTTTGTTTCCAGATGACTTGTATGATAGGAATGAGAAATCAAATGTGGTTCTGAACTCTGTGCCCCGTATGATAACCATCTCAGCACTCTGTGCCCCATATGATAAAATAATTGTTGGATTTCCATGTAATATTATTCAAAACAATGTTCAATAAAAAGATTTTAAGATTTTTTTTTTCCTTTGTTGTTCTTCTGACCACTTTGATGGTATGATTAAAACAAGCCATTGCTCATTTGAACGTTTCTAGTCTAAGGAGGGGTTTGGTTTGCTTGCAACTGCTGCTGAAAGTGGGATTTCAACAGCAAGCAACCAAACAATTGCCAAATCAGGTGTTTGGCTCACCATGTATTTGCCGACATGAACTCGTCCCTAATAACAGAGAAAGAAGTTCCTGTCGGCCACTTTATATTGCTGGGGATGCACTTTTGACATCCGTGTTTTCAACGCGGATGTCAAGTTTTTTGTTTTTGTTTTTGTTAAACATGCAGTTTTTTATCCATGTTTTTTAATTTTTCTTTTGTATTTCTATAATACATTTTACATTTTCGATTATGATACATTTTCCAAACATATACAAACATTTATTTTTTTATTCATGTTTTATTTTTCAATTTTGATAAATTATTTATTTATTTTTATTCATATTTTTTTTTAGTTGGCCAAGCATGCATTTTTTATTCATGTTTTTGTCCATGTTTTTTATACATTTTTTTTTTTTACATTTTCCATTATCATAAATTTTTATTCATGTTTTATTTATTTAATTTTGTTGTTCTTATAATATATTTTTCCATTTTACCTACTTTCACAGTCATTCAAATACTAGAAGAATGATTTTACAACTTTAAAGATATAAAATATCACATATCCAAACATTGAAATTTACTTTCAACAAACAATAACTAGCATGAAACTCAAAAGCATACCCATTTTATTTTCACCAGACAAAAAGTTACTTTTATATTTTTTTACACTTTCAAGCAACCAAACAACCGCTAAGTGTAAATTCAAGACTCTTTTGTTTTGTACTTCGGACTTAGTACAACGGAATCGTTAAATTGTTTTCCTTCGCATTTCTGAAATCTTCTACCGAGGGAATTATTGGATGTTTTGGAATAATAAAAGTTAAATTTTAATAACTTTATTTGTTTTGTCTGTTGGGTCGTGGTCTGTTGGTTATGATTGGAGACTTCTGTGGAAATGGACACGGTTCGAATTTTTCCTTGAGAACTTAGTTTCTAATCCGGTTATAATAATAACTTTTACTGTTTTTAATGTTTTGAATTCATGTTTGGGTTGTTTTGGCCCATGTTTTTTCTGAGGTTTTTAATGGATTTATTGCTGGTATTATCGTTGTTTTTATTTAGGCTGTTATGGCCATATTAATTTTGTCTTACGAAGGCCCATATACGCTCTCTTTGAAAAAAAAAAAAAAAAAATTTCTCTCCTCCTCTACATTCTCTAAATCTATTTTGGAAATCTTTTGCTCTTGTGAATATTTTATAGATATTGCTAAGAGGGATAGTTAGTAGCTACTACCACGAGAGAGGACGGTATGTTATTAAGTGGAAATCCTCTTAAACTAAAGGCTAGAGAAGTTTCTAATTTTTTATTTTGTAACTTTAATCATTTTATTATATTTTGTTTATTTTTCGAAGCATTCTGTTGCAGTTCTTTTCTAAGCTTCTTCCTATTTCAAAGTATTCCAAGAATTCTAGTTGCCGCTTTCAAGTTTCAAGAATGTAATAAAGGGGCATAATGTATGAAATAAGAACATTATTTTATGTCAGCCTATCGGTCTTTTCTTTATGCAAAAGCTATGTAAGCTGTTCAGGCATTTCCATTTCAGTACTGAGAAAATTGTACTCCGTTGCAATGAATCAATAAAGAAATATTTTTTTCCCTATACAAATGTGTATTTCGTAATCTGTTGCTATGTTGTGGAACTGTTTACAAAAGATTTTGACACATATGCACGTTCTTGTCTTGTACAAGTGCAACCCCAGACTTGTACGACATCATGCCCTAGCGAGGACGAACGGTTTTGTGGAATCGAATGCGAGGACGAATTGGTTCTGCGGAACCGGGGCATGACAAACATAACAACATAGCAAATTATATGACACAGCTATAATTTGTTAAAAAAATATGGGGGGAATTACTAGCTTTGACTTAATAGAAGTGTAAATTAGCATAAAGGGGCAGTATGGCAACATAAAGGGGCAATATGGCAGCCAATTTGAGATGGTTGCCTCTTGAACAAAAAATAGAGGAAAAAAGTGAATAAACCCAAAAAATGGTTATAAAACATACTATTTGGCCCAGAGTTTGTGATTTCAATATCATGGACAAAGTAGCAAAGATGGTTACCTCTTCAACCCGTGTATCGGGATGAGGAATGCATCAAAACATAGTATGAAACGTTTAATACTAAGTTTGTTACCTCTTCAACCCATCACACTACAAAGGGAATGCCACCAATCTTACTAATATATCTAGTATCCAAGTGCTTCAAATCTGCCCCCTCATCACAACACATATTAAAGACTAAAATATAATAGAAAATAAGAATATAAAAGTAAATAAGCAACATAAAACTGTTAAATCCATCAAGAAAACTGTTAAATCCATCAACATAAGACTGCTGAACATACTTTTTCAAAACATTATAGTAAACAAAATAAAATAACAGAATATTACAACAATCATGTTCTAACATGACTAGTGTCCATAATGTTGAATCTAGAAGAAGAACTTATACAAGATTAAAAAGGACAAGCAAAATACGAATAAAAACCAAATAGAAGACATTTTGAAGGTATGAATAGGTTCATATTGTAGTTTTGTTGTATGCATAGGTTGTTCAACATATAATGGCTTTTGAAAGTATCCAAAAGCTTCCTCCCTATCTTGACACTTAAAGTAGCAAGCACCCTTAAACCCATTAACTAGATTATAGCAATCGGCCCACTTGGTATAGACTCCAGGAAATCTCCCCTTGAGGAAAACATAGTAAGGTATGGTGGAGGTATTTATAGGCTGAAAATAAAAGGCAGATATAAAATACAAAGTGGAAATAGAAATTGGATATAGTGCAATATGCCAAAGTATGCCTTGCAGATATAAAAGGCAGATTAAGCATACATATAGTGCAATATGCCAAAGTATGTCTTGCACCCGAATATTACATAGTTCTCTACTTTCTAGAGTAGTAGCATAAAGTGCAATTGTCCGTGCACCCAAATATTACGAAAGTAAGTTAGTAGCTTGAAATTAATATTACACAACCTGATATTTATAAAAGCAAAACTGTGACACTCTGCCTCACAGTATCTATATCGGTATATAAATATGTATTTTGTACTTTATGTTTTGTTTTTTGAATTTTGGGTATTTAAAATTTTTTCTTGAAAATGTAGCTTAGACTGTGTTTTATTGGATCTCGTGGAATCTCGAATTTTTTCTCAAAATTGAAACTTGACTCATTGACTGCCATACCGACGGTATACTCTGGCATACCGATGGTATACCGTCCGACAGATATTTGTTTTACTTTTGAGATGTTTTTGAGATATTTTTGTGAGATATTTTTTTTAGATATTTTCGTGAATAGTGATTGAATCACCCTATTACCCAATGGTATATTGGTTTTGTTTTGAACGACCGAGATTGATTTGAATAGAGACGTGGATCGCTGATGAAGCAGATCCAACGGTTACGATTAATTTTCACCCTCTATATATACGACTTAATTTTCTCTCTTCTCTCTCTTTTCTTTTACTCTTCCTTCTTTATTTTCTCTCCATATTTCTTGCGTGAGCTTGGTCTTGAGGCCTAGGAGTGGGGTTTCTGAACCCCTATTGGTGGAGGAGTTGAAGATTATGTTGGGAGCTCGACCTTAGGCAAGTACATCTTGTCAAAATGTAGGACGACTTTATTTTATTGCGGTTTTTGCTTCCTTTGATTTCACATGCTTAGAATTTATGGTACTTGCTTTGTTAATAATGTTTTCCTCGTAATTTTCAAACCTGTGCATCTTTCAAAAATTGTTTTAGGCTTAGTTTTGACTTTTCCTGTGGAACCCTGGTATTTACTGGTTAGGAAACTCGGTGTCAAAAACGATTACCGGAGTGATTGCCATGAGACTTAGTGTACATGCTATGTGAGACCTACCCTTAGTCTTGACCTCTTGCCGGACCAATATCTGTTAGGTTTCAGAACCTGATTTCAGCTCTGGAATACCCATCTTGATTGGACTTTCCCTAGATTTGCCTAGGAGGACCGGCATACCGACGATATACTGGTGTATACCGACACTATACCGATATTGGCTCGACTTAGAATCGAGAACCTGCTGTGACCTGAACTGGCATATTGACGATATACTGGTGTATACCAATGGTATACCGATTTATTGGAATAAAAAACTGCTGTCTTTTTTTTGTCTCTGGACCGGCTATAGAAGCATAAAAAATGTGCCTTTTGAAGATGGCATAGTTTTCTACAAATAAATCCAATAGTGGAAGAACGATGCACTTTCTACTTGCTTCAGAAGAAAGACACCCACTTTCTTAGTGCTCAATACTTTGGTGCACCTTCTTAAAACTTCAGAAGATGGTGCACTTCCTTACTGTGGGGTGCTTTCTTAGTGTTACGAAAGTTGGCGCACAAACGATCTTATCTATCTCAACATTAAATGTAGCAGACTAACAGCTGACAGATGCATAAATCAAAGAGTCAGAAGTCATCGTTACAGCTGGACTGCGGCACGCAGACCTAGGTTGTCGTTTAGCTACCCAGTCGCTGTGCCAAATCCTTCAAAAGTGTGCCTTTGTGCCTTCTTCTTCAAAAGTGCGCGCTGTGCCAATTTCTTTAAAAGTACGCCGCTGTGCCAACTTCTTCAAAAATGCGCCGTTGTGCCAACTTCTCCAAAAGTGTGCCACTGTGCCAACCTCATCAAAAGTGCACCATTGTGCCAACTTCTAAAAAATGCACCATCACGGCTACTTCTTTAAAAGAGCACACGTGGAGCCAATCTTTCCATAAGTGCGCTAGTCTCTAGACCACTTCTAAAGTGCGCATACTATTCTAACTGATAGTGTACAGTTATGAGTGCGTGTCTTACATGCCATGCTTCTTATAAAAAGTGTACGAATAACTGTCCCCCACGACCTATACTTTCTTCATATAGGAAGCTATGTGTCAAGCAGGCAACGAGTTGTGCACCCACTCATTCAGAACATGGGGTGTTAGTCCACCAAAAGTGCGCGCACAATGGTAAAACAGTGCAGACTGTCCAAAGTGCACGCACATTCTCATAACTGCTCCTAAACTCTATAAATACATGATTGGTACATCCATTAGGAAGACACAGAGAGACGGAGACAAGGACAAAATGAGAGAAATAGAAGCTTCTTGTGCCGTTGTTGCCAAAGCTTTCTTATTGTTCAACTTTCCAAGTTGTTCAGAGCATTCCCTGTATTTATTCGTCGTTGAGTGGTCCAAAGAGTAAAGTGATCGTCCGCAGATCAGATATCCACAACTATACTTTTCTAGAATCAACTGTACTTAGATTCCTGTTTAGGATCTTTTTGTACTTTTCTTTCTTTTCAATAGTTTGTAATACAAAAGTTTCGTATAAACTTTTTTTTCAAACAAGATGGCGACTCTGTTAGGGACTCCTTTGACGAGAAGGTGATAGCTCAACTCGACGCTGCGTCGGTCGGCTCGATGCAGAAGACCTTGGTCGTGAAGTTCGATCAACAAGCATACGAAGAAATGCTCCATTATGGGGGTAGTGCTTGCCCCTCATCCATACTCAAGTCGAGGAAAACTTGCAAAGTGTGGGTGCCCAAGCCTCGTCATGTATATCCTGAAGTTGCTGCCAACAAGGAAAAAAAATATTCTGATTGGTGAGAACTCCCTTGTCAATTCTGTCAACCAAGTTCAGAACCATGATTTGGTGGACAACTCCCTTGCGTTAAACAAGGGATGCAATTCGCACAACTCGCGCAATATCAAACAAAGGGTGATCCGCACCCAAGCTTCCGAATCCCTTGCGCTAAACAAGGGATACAAATCGTGCAACTCGCACAACATCAAGCAAAGGGTGATCCACATATATTGGTGGTCATATGTGGGGCAAGTAAGTCATGGACACTATTGTCCAAACCAATCTCTCTAACATCATGATCACACACTCAATTGAAGGAAAGTTATGCGCCATTCGTTATGAACCTGCTATTGGTGCGCCGGGCCAAGACCTGCGTACAAAAATAAATGCACATATGCAAATTGCACCAACTCTTCCTGCGCCACAGAATATGCGCCAAACAGGACCAACGTCCTCACGACGTGTTGTTTGTGCCCGTGAACATGTGAAGAACATTCAGAACAATTTCCCCTCCTTTGTGAAGAACAAAGGTGCGAGAGACGATGGATCATACGCCAATCAAGTCAGCACCTCACTTTACATGCATGGAACTAAAATAGTACATATGAGGTCTAATGTATCTCATATAAAGAGGCAAGGTCTGCCCTCCTCATCCTTTTCTTTTCCCCCTTATGACTTACAAGAACTTATTGTACAAAAGCGTAAGGAGAGAGATCCCTCGGACCATGCACCGGTGTTTCCTAATGAACATTATTGCAATTATCACAAACTTGTAATTGAATATTGTTGTGCATTAGCAAAACGGTCTGTGTTTAACCGATTGACTTATACTGCGTCTCCTAAACCTTGACATACAAAACAAGTTGACAACCAGGAGTATGATGACGAACCTCTCCTTGCTTCAGCATACATGGATTCACATCTTCCCCATGGTAGGAGACAATCAAGACAAAGTTTGTTAAGAACACCTAGCCAGAGGAGATTTGACCAACTCGTTGACTCCTTTGAAAGAGTATACCAAAATACTCGTTCTCGAAGATGTGAGCTCGGTCTTCATGGGAATCCCCATTCCTCAGAATCTGAGACTGGGGGTAGCAATCCCTCCAATTCTGAAACTGACAGTGTAGACTCCAACTACACGACTCTTTCTACCAATTCCTCTGTTGTACACATGGATGTTAACGTTTACGCCATCAGTGATGAATAATACACTTCTCCATCAGAAGCTACCGAACAATGCCTCAACTCATTAGAGGCCGCTCTCAGAGACATGCACACTATGATGTAAAATATGCATCAAATGATGACAGCTCAATATTTTGCTATACCAGCACCTGTCCAAGTGGCTTCATTCACACATGTATAGCCTACTCATGGAACAACACCTCTGCAGGATAACACAAATCCAGAAGCAGTCATAAACCAAGATTCAGCAATGCCAACTCTTAATTCTCTCAATACTGGGAGTGGACCTCCGTCGGTGATAATACCTGTTCAACTGGGATCTTATCAGTCAATTGCACCACTCCGACAGGAAGATCCTCTAGAATCTATCTGGGAGTTGCGTGCACAGTTCGATGTTTTAAAAAATAAAGACCAACTCTGCAAGATGGGGGTGAAACAACCTTACCCTCCTCATTGGGATAATATTCAATTCCCTCATAAATACAAGCCTCAATCAATAGTCTTGTTTGAAGGTAGGGCATCACCGAGCCAATATATTAATTACTTCAATATGATGATGGCTCATCTGCAGGAAGAAGATGCTCTCCTTGCCAGATTATTCATGGGATGCTTGGCCGGCATAGCCTACGATTGGTATCATAGCTTACATGATAACTGTATATCCTCGTTTGATGACATGAAATGCCTTTTTCTCTCACTATTCTACGAGGGAGGTATGGATATGATAATGTCTTTACTCATCGATATCAAACAAAAGGAGAAGGAATCCGCTCGTAAATTCATAGAACATTTCAGGCAAGAAACTCTGAAGTTATCCCCCGGTATTACAGACTCCGCATTTATTGATACTTGTAAAAAGAACCTACTGCATATAGTAGGGCTCTGGACGAGTCTAACTTAATTTCAAGACTGGACAAAATTCATCATTGGGGCCAAAGCTTCTGAAGGTAACGCAAATATGGCACGTAATTTGGGGTTACAAATAACCAATGCAGAAGGAAAGCGTCCCTCCAACAGTGCGAATAATCGTAACAGCAAAGGAAATGAGGCCTTGGCAATAAACCTGTCAAAGCCACCCATTTCTCCTCCAGCACAAAAGCCTCCAGAGTCTTCCAGGCCTAAGGAAGAATATTTCTTTGACGAGAGCGATATCCACAACATTTTTGAATGTTTGATAAAAAGCAACAAGTTGCAGTTGCCTGACATCAAACAACCAAATGAGGCCGGTAACACAAATGACCCAAAGTACTGCTTATACCATCGGTATGTATATCATCCTACCAAGGCATGTTATGACTTGAAAAGGAAAATCCAACAGTTGATAAATGCTAAAGCTATCACCCTTCACAATGAGGAGATCACCGCCAATATGGTGTCTCTTCAAATCGGCCATTTTCCAGCACAAGAAATCTCAAACGGTGTCATCCCAATACCTCAAACTATGATGGAAGTGGCAAATCTCACATCTCCTCAAAATCAAACAGTGGGATTGGTGCCTCTTACCACAGATCATGGCAAGATTATGTGGATTTATTCCGATCTGCTGCCAGATTGTGACCAGGAAGCAGTATCTTCCAATTCAAAATCCAAGAAGGGTAAGAAGTATAAATCATGCAATATGATTTTTTCAGATCATCACTCGGTTAGCGATCATGATCAACATCAAGAAGATGTATCTCTCGAAAGCAGATTTCAAAATCTGAACATTACCCTACCAAGCTCTACTCGCAAGCTTCGCTTCACACACTGGCAATGGTCCATGATTGGCAGTGTTCCGTTGTATAGGGCATAACAAGTCTTCATTGCTTATGAAGGTATTCCTACACAAATTCCTCCTCCTGTTGCTACAAAAAGTAGAGCATCGACCTCAACTCAAATGCTTGAGGAGGATCACCCCCAATTTCATCAATACAGTCGGCAATCTGTATGCTTGATGCAAAATATGGGGTATGACTTCCAGAAAGCTGAAGGTTTGAACTATGGCAAGGGGAAACGTATTCTTCTACAACTCTAAGGACAGTCCAACAAATCCTGTAGTGGATTATGTTACGATAAAACTAGCCCACAGACTCGCTCCAAACAGAGGCATGATAAAAAGAAACTCAAGTCTTGTAACATGGTGCTTCTTTCTCCGATGTCCGAAAAAGAAGCCGTGACGGATACTAGGTCTGGAAAAAATTATCAAAAAACTTACGAATCTGTCCCAAAAGATGTTCCTGACACTCTTACTACTTCACCAATTTCTGTTGCTTCGGTCACAACCGAACCTGGTCCTTCGAAGCCTACTACGACAAAGAAGAGAAACAAAAGGAAATATGCTTCGACAAATCCTTGAAGAAGAATGTAACCCAAGGACTTGAAAAGTCCTATAATTTTGACATACTGGCACAACTGGCCAATACTCCAGTTCGACTTTCCATATTCGAGTTACTTCGTTTGTCGAAGGAGACTCGTGAAGCTTTGAGTGAAGATCTGATACATGTAGACTCATGCTTATCTCAACTCAAGACTCCTGATGAAGAGCAATTAGCGTATCCTCAATGCCACATCATGATCGAAAAGATTCTTAATATCACATTCACGCAAGATGACATGCTACTCAAGGATAATCAGCATAACAGACCTATGTATTATACCGGTTATATTAGATCTATTAAGGTGAACCAGATTCACATCGATCCTGGTTCTTCACTCAACATCATTCCTAAAAGCCCACTGAGAGGATTGAGGATACCAATACACAACCTGTCTGCTATTAGCACTACCATTCTAGACTTCAATGCTGGAAGGAGTAAACCGCTAGGAAAATACGCCTAAAAATTCAGATAAACGATCTACGTACTGAAGTCACATGCTATGTGATTGACTCTGACGTATCCTATAACATTTTGCTGAGACGACCATGGATACACGAGCATAAAATTATACCCTCCACCCTACATCAATGCTTCAAATATGTAAACAGTAGGGGAGAAGTCAAAACAGAGGTAGCTGACCTAAATCCATTCAAAGGTGTTGAAGCATATTTTGCTGACTTTGTACTCTATACACCAGAGTATATGAAAGAAGAAGATAATCAAGCCAGTGATGAAGTGGAAGACATCCCAAAAGAAAAGACTTTGATAATCCGAGTCAAAGGACGTACTACTCGTCCAACTCCTTCAAAGCCTCTCGACATCAATATGCACAAATTACCTCCATTGGTCATCAACCTTCGATGCAATAAGCATCCAACACTGGAGAATAACCCCTTGTTATCGACCTTTGTCACTACCACATTTTCTAGGAAAGGATATTTTAGTAATTTCATATTTAATTAAATATTGTGCATGATAAATAATTATTTGTTATATTATTTAATTATTATTAGATGTTATTTATTTATTTTGGACTTGTATTAATGGACCTAACTAGTTTAGTTTAGACTCATGGACCAATATGTATTAATTGTTAGATTGTAGCCCATTTAGAAAGCCCATTGATTAGGAGATGGATTAAAATTAATTAAACCATTAGACTAGAAGCTTCCCTCCTTAATTATTTCTTCATGAGAGGCCCCAAGGGGTATATTGGACAATTTATAGTAGCTTGAGGAAGGGGAAAGGGGGGCCGGCCTATATAGAGAGGGGGGAAATTATTCTCTCTCCTCTTTTTATTTCAAAACTAGATCTAGAATTTCTCTCAACCAAATTTCTTCATTCTCACTTTATTTTCCTACCAAATTTTATCCCAATTCCTTCCCAAATCACCATTGGAGGCTAGTGGATCAAGGATCTAGAAGAAGGAAGCAAGGATCTACAAAGAGGAGCAAGGATCTACAAGTTGGAGGCCAATTTTATCATATTTGGAGGTTGCATTGGAAATCTATCTTCCAATAGGTACAATTCAGTTTTTCCCTTAACTTAGGTTCTAAATCTGAGATTTAACCATGAGAAATCAACCCATATGCATAGGCTACCCATAGGATTTGGTTTTGTGTTCATAGGAGGCCTATTGAGAAAGTTATGGTACTTTTTGTGTCAATTTTGAGAGAATTCCGAGATTGACATTTGTTATGTGTGTCAATTAGTCCTATAGATCAATCTGGCATATGCTTGTGTGTTTTAGGCTAGTGTCGTGTCCACAATTAGATACATGTAGGTCGTATCCCAACAATTTGGTGATATGTGTTGATTTGGGGGTTTTTCCTCCGACACGGGGCTTTGTACATGTTACATTATGACACGGACACGTAGATTTATATTTGACTCTTCGTATTATTCATAAATAATATATATGACTTGTTCGTGTCCTTCGGGGTACGTTTGGATGTGTGGTGGACTCGTGTCGCATGCGTGTCCTAGATCTAGTGGGATACGTAGTGATACGTTCCATAGGATGTACAATTTAATGGTAGATCTATTTCTTTTGTGTTCTTATTCATGGTGAAGTATAATTATATATATGTACATATATATTGTTATATATATTGTTGTTACATATATTTATGTATTAAATATCATAGATCTATATATCTATTTTATATATATATATGTGTTGTATATTTATGTAGTTATTATTTTACATATGTGAGATCTACTAGTTATTGTATATACATATGTGGTTGTTGTGTGTATATGTATATGGTGGTGAATATATATATATATATATATATATATATATATATATATATATATATATATATATATATATATATATATATATATATATATATATATATATGTTTCTTTGTGTCTTAGATCTATGTATCTATTTATGTATATTGTATGTAGCTATTATTCTACATATGTAAGAACTATTTAATAGTGTAGTATATGTATATATATTATAGTATATATATGTTGTGGTTATGTATTATGTATTATGTATATATATATATATATATATATATATATATATATATATATATATACATATATATATATATACATATATATATATATATACATATATATATATATATATATATAATTTGTTATATTATATGTATATACTTATATAATACATGTATACATATTATTCTATAATTATATATGCATATACATATATGTGTAGTTATATATATATATATATATATATATATATATATATATATATATATATATATATATATATATATATATTAGTATATATGTATGGGTGTATGTATATTCATAGGTAGTATATATATATATATATATATATATATATATATATATATATATATATATATATATATATATATATATATGTGTGTGTGTGTGTTTTGGTGACAGCAGAAAGGGCGACAGCAGCAGCGTCGCAACAGCACTGCAACAACAGCTATAGCATACAACAACAACAAAGATGACAGCAGCAGCAGCGTCGAAACAACACAACAACAATAGCATACAGCAGCAGTAGCGACAACAGTTTAGCGACAGCAGAACTGTCGTCGCAGCAGCCGCAGCAGCAAGACCATACAGCAGCAGCAGCAACAACAGTTTAGCGACAGCAGCAGAACCGTCGCTAAATCAGCAGAGTATCAGAGTATCGGAGACTTCAGCGACAGTCAACAGTTGTTATTAGTGATAGTTTGGCAGTTTTCTTAATATTATATATATATATATATATATATATATATATGGTAATTAATATATATGTAAATATATTCCTAAATTGCTAAAAGTATTTATAGTATACTATATTTATAATAATTAGTATAGCATGTATATAATTACGGGTAGTTAGTATAAACAAGTTTTGGGGTATTACCTTGAGATACCAAGGTAAGTACCAAGGTAATTGGGGATACCCAAGGTATTGGGTTTGGGTATCAAGATTATGAGTTAATGTTGTGATACCAAGTTGGTTCAAAACCAAGGTATCTATTTAATATTTGTAATTAGAATTTTATATTATTAATAATTATTTGACTTATATATGTAATGTTTTACCTATTGATTTACGTATCCGGAGATACAGTATCCTGGTATTTTAAGATATGGGTTTTGTGACCTAGACTTTAGTATTTGAACCCAATATCTTTGTGTTAGACTTGTGCAACCTAGAAATAGGTAGTTGACCATAGTTTGACCATAGTTGACTTAGAGTTGACCTAGTTGGAATTTTGACTTAGAATTGACTTGTTGACCTAGAAGTTGACTAGTTTAACTTATTTTCTTTCTGGAACCTTGTATGATATTGTATTCCATGTCTAGGTCTTCGAGGCACCATATCAGACATCTGTGAGACTATTCTTTGGACTTCAGGCGAGTACATACTCTGATAGTTTCTCATTTATGATATCCTCTATGTTCATTGTATCTAGTGTAGATATCCATGTTCTCTTGACACTATGGTTACACGGATTGGTATATTCGGATCTCGTCATGAGATGTTATTCCTTGGTATATGGTGTATATGGTGCAAGTATTATTTCATTAGTTATCTTGTACATGTACAGACACTGATTCTCGGGAAGACTAACTATCTTCTTGGGGAATCTCGTGCCATAGCATACCGTGGTTGGATCTATTATACCAGTCGAGGGTGGGGAGTACTTTAGTATAGATATGTGATCATACCCCTATTTTATCAAGTACTGTTATTGAATAGTGTTAATCATACACCGCACGTATGATTAGCCAGGCCATATATATTATATCATGTTCCCAAGCCGATCATATGTTAAAGCTAGTATTCACACACTTAGTCATTAGTATTCTTGTTCATTGACATATTGTTCATTATTGTGTTCATTCCAGTATTTCCTTATTGTGTATCTCTCGTATCTATTGTGCATCTTGTATATTCATATCTATTTACTGTTACATAGTTTTTATCATTGATTAGAACTGCTGTTAGAAATGTACTCTGCTCCATTCCTGACTGGATATATTTTTCTAGATGACACTGAGGACTGGTACCCTACACATTATGGACCCCAGGATATTGTGGGCTTAGAGTCAGAGACCCTGGCTCAGGAGGGACTTATCCCGATTAAGAACGATGACCCGAGATTAGTACCTTCTTAGTATTTCTTGTGCTGAATTTGTCTCCAGCTTATTTGTTAGCATTCTTTCAGACTCATTGATGTATTATTTTAGACTCATGAGTTGTATGTGACTATTTCTATTCTTTTATCTGATTCGTGCTCATTTCCATCTTAGTTCTGTGATTGAGTATATTGTTATTATTGGTAGCTCATTATATTGTTAGATAGATTACCCAGACAGCGTTCTACCGCCGATTCTGCGGTGTAGGCTGGGCGTTGTTTTTGACTTGCATCCTTACATCTGGTGCGGGTCGTGATACGTTTTTAGTGGTGGCCCATGCAGGTCAGGCTTCGCAAGTTATGCGATGTCGTGATAGTGCGACGACTTAGTTGTACTACTGCGAGCCTGATTTAGGATATAGGATATAGGCTATAGGATGAGAATACTCAATCACACCTAGAAAAATTCTTTTGATTCATTCAACTATTCTCCTTTAATATTGATACTTGATCTCTTAATCTGTCCTTTCCTTGAGTGTCTTACATCATGTGCCATATTGATTCTTTCTTTCACTTGTCTCAGGATACCGCCTAAGACTAGATCGCAGAAGGAGAGAGCAGTTTCTGAGAGGTCTGCGACATCCCGAGGGCCTGCACCTGTTACTTCTTTGATGATTGGAGTGTCAGCTGCTTTCGGAGGTCCATCACCTACTCAGAGGATTGTGCCAGCTGTATCTGAGGGGCTTCCACCTTCACTTCCTGTGCCAGCAGAGGCGACACAGATGTTTACACTATTTCGTGAGATGCTCGAGGCACAGAGGGCTTAGTCAGAGGCACATCAGAGGCAGACCGATGTTCTACGGCAGGGCATCGAGAGTGCTCATCATCTTGCTCGTGCCGTATTCGAGAGAGGAGTTCCGGTCCAGCAGCAAGTTGCTCCTCAAGTTGCTCAGCTTCGGCCAGGCAACATTCAGGACTTCAAGAAGCTGGAGCCTAGGCTCTTCAAAGGGATGGAGGGCATTGTCTATGCTGATAATTGGCTCGAGGACATTGAGCGTCTTATGAGGGTGTTCCGTCTTTCTGAAGATATGAAGGTTGAGGCGGTAGGAATTCAACTGTTCGACGTCGCTCGCACTTGGTTTAGGAATGAGCCGATTCTTGTTGACACGGGACAGTCTTGGGAGGTATTCGAGGACCTCTTCAAGAAGAAGTTTTTTGCCCGGGCAGACATGCTAGACTTGGGGAGGCAGTTCGAGAGTCTCATTCAGGGGAGCATGTCTGTGGAGGAGTACGCTGCAAAGTTCGGCAGGTTGACCCAATTTGCAGAGTATTTAGTGAGAGAGCCATAGGTTTAGGCTATTCGTTTCTGTGAGGGTCTAAACTGGAAAGTAAAGATCCTTATTTCGTCTTTTTATGAGACATACTCGAAAATACTTATGGAGGCGCGCAAGGTTGAGCGGGAGTTGGGTTTGAAACCCAAGAGAGACCGTAATTTTTTTCTGGGGGCCAACAGTAGTGTAGTATCTGCCAAACGTCCTCATTTCCAGTCCAGGCCTTTCTAGCAGCCACAACAGCACCAGACTCCAGCTAGGGCACCTTTTCACCAGGCACCACAGCAGCAGAGACAGTTACAGCAAGCTTTCTGCCACTACTGCAAGAAGCCCGGCCATATATGGAAAGTTTGCAGGAGGAGGCTAGGAGTTTGTTTGTATTGTGGTACTGAAGGGCATCAGTTGAGAAAGTGTCCTCGTCGTACAGTTCAGGGAGCAGCTTCAGCTCCGAGGGCACAGACGAGACCGCCTGCAGTACAGCCGAGAGGACCGCTTCCGACACAGCAGTAGCGTTATGTCCAGCATCAGCAGCAGGGAGATGCACGTCAGGGACGAGCGTTTGCTATGACTGTGGAGAAGGACGAACCCACCGCAGATGTCATCGCAGGTTCTATTCTTCTTGATTCCATTCCAGCTTTAGCTTTATTTGATAGTGGTTCTTCCCATAGTTTTGTATCTGTTTCTTTTGCTTTGAAGCATGGTTTGGTAGCTGAGTCTTTGCTTAGGACTTGCAAGATCATAACCGGGGAGGCATTATCCTGGTTAATAATATTTGCAAAGATCGGAGAGTTACTCTAGGAGGCCGGGAGTTGAGTGCATGTCTACTTGTAATGCCACTTTCGAGCTACGATATTGTACTCGGGATGGATTGGTTGAGTAGGAACCGTGCTAGCATAGATTATAGAGAAGGCAGAGTTTTGTTTGGTCTGCCAGGAGAGCCAGAGTTCGAGTTTGCTAGAGGAGATGCGGAGCAGAAAAAAGGTATTATTTGTGGAGCTATGGTGGAAGACAAGGAGTTGCCGCATCCGTCGATAGCAGAGTTCTTGGATGTATTTCCTGAGGAATTGCCAGGATTGTCGCCATATCGTGATGTTGAATTCTCTATAGACTTGGTGCCAGGTGCAGAATCAATTTTGCAATATGTCTATAGAGTAAACAACAGTGAGCTGGCTGAGCTGAAGAAGCAGGTGGACGAATTACAGAATAAAGGGTTTATCAGATCGAGTTCTTCACCGTGGGGAGCCCCGGTATTGTTTGTACCGAAGAATGATGGATCGGTGCCCATGTGCATTGATTACAGGGCATTGAATAATCTCACTATCAAGAATAAGTACCCTTTACCACAGATTGATGATCTGTTTGATCAGTTGAGTGGTGCCAAGGTGTTTTCTAAGATAGATTTGAGATCAGGCTACCATCAGGTAAAGGTGAAGCCGGTGGACATACCGAAGACTGCTTTTAGAATTCGGTATGGTCAATACGAGTTTATGGTGATGCCGTTTGGGTTGACTAATATACCGACGATATTTATGAACTTGATGAACAAGGTGTTCCATCAGTACCTTGACAAGTTCGTGGTGGTGTTCATGGACAACATACTCATATACTCGAAGACACCGGAGGACCATGAGGAGCATTTAAGGATTGTGTTGGATGTGCTGAGGAAGAAGAAGATATATGGGAAGTTATCCAAATATGAGTTTTCCTGGACAAGGTAGAATTCTTGGGGCATGTTGTGACTGGTGATGGTATTTCAGTGGATCCGAAGAAGATCGCAGCAGTAGAATCTGGGAAGATCCCGAGTTCGGTAGTAGAGATCAGGAGTTTCTTGGGATTGGCAGGCTACTACAGGAAGTTTGTGCAAGATTTTTCGAGGATTGCTGACCTGATGACCAGACTCACCAGGAAGGATGTAGAGTTTATTTGGACGGAGGATTGCCAGATTGCTTCTGAGGAGTTGAAGAAGAGGTTGACGTCTGCTCCTATTTTGACGTTGCCATCAAGGTCTGGAGGTTTCACTATTTATAGTGATGCATCAGGGAATGGTTTGGGTTGTGTTCTTTAGCAGAATATGAAAGTGATTGCCTATGAATCCAGGCAATTGCGTCCTCATGAAAAGAACTATCCTACCCATGATTTGGAGTTGGCAGCAGTCATCTTTGCCCTGAAGTTGTGGAAACATTATTTGTACGGAGAACGTGTGGAGATCTTCACAGACCACAAAAGCTTGAAGAACATTTTTACGCAGAAGGAGTTGAATATGAGGCAGCGTCGGTGGTTGGAACTGATGAAGGATTTTGATATATCTCTGCAGTATCATCCTGGGAAAGCTAATGTAGTTGTCGATGCTTTGAGCAGGTATCCGGTAGCTATGTTCTTGACGCAGGATCGATATTTGCTGAAGGACTTGGAGAGCTTGGGCATTGAGGTGATAGTTCCTGGTTGTGCTATGCAGATGTGGGGACTGCAGATATATTCATATTTGATGGACATGATCAAGGCAACACAATATGAGGATGTATCTCTAAGGAGCATCAAAGCTCAGGTGAGAGCAGGATTGGAGGATGATTTCACCTTTGCTGAGGATGGATCTTTCAGGCATGGAGTTAGATTATGTGTGCCTAGTGGTGAGCTACGTGAGGAGGTATTGCAGGAAGCACATCACTCTCAGTATTCCATGCATCCAGGTGCCAATAAGATATATCGAAATATGCGAGAGAGTGTGTGGTGGTATGGCATGAAGAGGGAAGTGGCACAGTTTGTATCCAGATGCTTAGTGTGCCAGGAGGTGAAAGCCGAGAGGTAGAGGCCAGGAGGTTTAATTCAGCCATTACCCATTCCAGAGTGGAAGTGGAAGCATATTACTATAGATTTTGCGTTCGGACTTCTACGATCTCCAGGAGGGAAAGACGCAATTTGGGTCACCGTTGATAGGTTGACCAAGTCGGCCCACTTTTTGCCTTTCAAGGTGGGTTTGTCTACGGAGAAGCTGGTAGAGATATATGTGAGGCAGATCGTCAGGATACATGGAGTTCCCGTCAGCATAGTCTCGGATCGAGATAGTTATTTCACTTCTCATTTCTGGAGGAGTTTGCAGGAGAGTTTGGGCACTCAGCTCAAGTTCAGTACTGCATATCATCCCCAGATAGATGGGCAGGCAGAGAGGACTATTCAGACTCTCGAGGATATGCTGCACACTTGTGTACTAGATTTTGGGGGTTCTTGGGAGGACCATCTCTATTTGGTAGAGTTTGCTTATAACAACAGTTACCAGGCTAGTATAGAGATATCACCATTTGAAGCTCTGTACGGTCAGAGTTGTCGTACTCCCTTGTCATCGGACGATGTTGGAGAGAGAGTTTTGCTTGGGCCAGAGATAGTTGTGGATATAGCGGAGAAGGTTCAGTTGATCAGAGACAGACTTCGTGTGGCGCAGGACAGACAGCGACATTGGGCCGATAGCCACCAGAGACCCTTGGAGTTCGAGGTATAGTTTAAATTTTTTTTGTGTGCTTGTTATTGGTTGTTTGTTATAGATTAAGTTCTTAAGGTGGTGTTTGTTCTAGGTGGGTGGTTTGGTATTTCTGAGGATTTCTCCGAAATAAGGCACGATTCGCTTCGTTGGAGGCGAGAAGGTTAGTCCGCGATTCATCGAACCTTTCACTATTTTAGAAAGGGTCGGTGCAGTTCCTTATAGACTAGACTTGCCACCTGCATTGGAGGGAGTGCACAACGTGTTTCACATGTCACAGTTGAGACGGTACGTGGCAGATCCTAGTCATGTATTGGATTACTCGGAGATAGAGGTGGGCCCTACTCTTAGATATCCAGAGCAGCCAGTTGAGATTCTGGATCGGAGAGAGAAGGTGCTGAGGAACCAGACTATTCCTTTGGTGCGTGTCGCATGGAGGCATCACTCTCCGGGGGAGTCTACCTGGGAGAGAGAGGATGAAATGTGAGAGCGTTATCCATATTTGTTTGTGCCTTGAGGTATGTTATTTCCTAATTATGTTATGTTCTTTCATAATTAGTTCTGTTCTTTAGTTCTGTTCTTTTGTTATGATCTGTTATTTTCTGGGGGTAGTTTTCGTCTTTGAATTTCGAGGACAAAATTATTTTAAGGAGGGTAGACTTGTCCCTACCACATTTTCTAGAAAATGATATTTTAGTAATTTTATATTTAATTAAATATTGTGCATGGTAAATAATTATTTGTTGTATTATTTAATTAATGTTAGATGTTATTTATTTATTTTGAACTTGTATTAATGGACCTAACTAGTTTAGTTTAGACTCATGGACCAACATGTATTAATTGTTAGATTAGAGCCCATTTAGAAAGCCCATTGATTAGGAGATGGATTAAAATTAATTAAACCATTAGACTAGAAGCTTCACTCCTTAATTATTTCTTCATGAGAGGCCCCAAGGGGTATATTGGAAAATTCATATAGCTTGAGGAAGGGAAAAGGGGGGCCGGCCTATATAGAGGGGGGAAGGGAATTATTCTCTCCCCTCTTTTCATTTCAAAACTAGATCTAGAATTTCCCTCAACCAAATTCCTTCATTTCCACTTCATTTTCCTACCAAATTTCATCCTAATTCCTTCCTAAATCACCATTAGAGGCTAGTGGAGCAAGGATCTAAAAGGAGAAAGCAAGGATCTACAAAAAGGAGCAAGGATCTACAAGTTGGAGGCCAATTTCATCATATTTGGAGGTTGCATTGGGAATCCATCTCCCAATAGGTACAATTCAATTTTTACCCTTAAATTAGGTTCTAAATCAGAGATTTAACTATGAAAAATCAACCCATATGCATAGGCTACCCATAGGATTTGGTTTTGTGTTCATAGGAGGCCTATTAAGAAAGTTATGGTACTTTTTGTGTCAATTTTGAGAAAATTCCGATATTAACATTTGTTGTGTGTGTCAATTGGTCCTATAGATCAATTTGGCATGTGCTTGTGTGTTTGAGACTAGTGTCATATCTACAATTGGATACGTGTAGGTCGTATCCCAACAGTTTGGTGATATGTGTTGATTTGGAGGTTTTCCCTCCGATACGGGACTTTGTACATGTCATATTTTGACACGGACACATAGATTTATATTTGACTCTTCGTATTATTCATAAATAATATATATGACTTGTTCGTGTCCTTCGGGGTACGTTTGGATGTGTGGTGGACTCGTGTCGTATGCGTATCCTAGATCTAGTGGGATACAGAGTGATACGTTCCATGAGATGTGCAATTTAATGGTAGATCTATTTCTTTTGTGTTCTTATTCATGGTGAAGTGTAATTATATATGTACATATATATTGTTATATATATTGTTGTTACATATATTTATGTATTAAATATCATAGATCTATATATCTATTTTATATATATATGTGTTGTATATTTATGTAGTTATTATTTTACATATGTGAGATCTACTAGTTATTGTATATACATATGTGGTTGTTGTGTTTATATGTATATGGTGGTGAATATATATATATATATATATATATATATATATATATATATATATATATATATATATATATATATATATGTTTCTTTGTGTCTTAGATCTATGTATCTATTTATGTATATTGTATGTGGCTATTATTCTACATATGTAAGAACTATTTAATAGTGTAGTGTATGTATATATATTATAGTATATATATGTTGTGGTTATATATATATATATATATATATATATATATATATATATATATATATATATATATATATATATATATATATATATATATATATATATATATATATGTTGTTATATTATATGTATATACTTATATAATACATGTATACATATTATTCTATAGTTATATATGCATATACATGTATGTGTAGTTATATAGTTATATATGCATATACATGTATGTGTAGTTATATATATATATATATATATATATATATATATATATATATATATAGATTAGTATATATGTATGGGTGTAAGTATATTCATAGGTAGTAATTACATGTATTAGTAATAATAGAATGTATGTATTAATTATATAGCTGTATATATATATATATATATATATATATATATATATATATATATATATATATATATATATATATATATATATATATATATGTGTGTGTGTGTGTGTGTGTGTGTGTGTGTGTGCGTGTGTGTGTGTTTTAGTGACAGCAGAAAGGGCGACAGTAGCAGCGTCGCAACAGCACAGCAGCAGCAGCTGTAACATACAACAGCAGCAAAGGTGACAGTAGCAGCAGCGTCGCAATAGCACAGCAACAACAACAATAGCATACAGCAGCAGCATCGATATCAGTTTAGCGACAGCAGGACCGTCGCCAAAGCAGCCGCAGCAGCAAGACCATACAACAGCAGCAGAGACAACAGTTTAGCGACAACAGCATAACCGTTGCTAAATCAGCAGAGTATCAGAGTATCGGAGACATCAGCGACAGTCAGCAGCAGTTATTTGTGACAATTTGGCAGTTTTCTTAATATTATATATATATATATATATATATATATATATATATATATATATATATATATATATATATGGTATTTAATATATATGTAAATATATTCCTAAATTGCTAATAGTATTTATAGTATACTATATGTATAATAATTAGTATAACATGTATATAATTACGGGTAGTTAGTATAAACAAGTTTTGGGGTCTTACCTTGAGATAGCAAGGTAAGTACCAAGGTAATTGGGGATACCCAATGTCACGCCCCAGTCCCAAAATACATGGAACCAAACACGTGGCAATGGCCAGCTGGTACGACTCCGTAGGGATTTCCAATTTAATGGGCCCGACGAAGCGCACTTACGCTGTCCAAGGTCAAGTGATCCAATTAATAATCTAATTCTAATATGTAACAACTAAACTAAATCTCAATCCATGGTAAATAATCTCAAGAAAGAACGATATGCATCATCAGTCTGCAGTCCAATAATACAACCGTTCGAATAGACCAAAAGAACAATATAGGTCTATAAACACTAGGCTATAAAAGCGGAATCAAAAATAGAAAGTAGTACATGACTGTAATAGCTGGAAATGTAAAGATACATGCAATGATGTACACACTCCACTAGATCAAGCATCCTGCAAACTGCATAAATAACCTGGAAGAAAACCAGGTTCTCAGAGGGACGTAACAGGATACAAAAAATGCATGCCATAAAGTAAATACTGTGAAAACTCAAGGGTGAACTAACCAGCTAAGTGAAATATAATTTGAGGACAACTTAGTACGTATGGGAAGTGTAGCCTAGACATATGCTGACGTAATTCACCAATCGTCGTGACTGGCTAGTATATGCCACATATGCCCCCATAACAAGGGCGCTCTGCAATATAATAACGTCCAGCTCTGAAGAGCATGGCATCTGCACATGTAACGTCCATCGTTCCGGAGAACGTAGAATCTGCATAGTATAACGTCTATATCGCTCTGTAGAACGTGGAATCTGAATAGTATAACATCTATATCGTTCCGTCGAACGTGGAATCTGAATAAAGAAAGTGGGTGTCCCATACACCTACTAGTCGTCCTTCCCGTCCAATGCCATTGTACAAGTCGCGAATATGACATGGACATCTCGTACTATAATGCAAGTCACTAAAGAAATATACAACTAAGCTAAATACCGTCACACGTGCTGTCACGACCCGATCCCAATAATCTGGGTCCAGTCGGATCATGCCCAGCCTGCACCGTTGTGAGACGGCGGCAGTAAGCTGTATCAATCCGTAGTAACACACAGACATCCAGAATACATGAAGGAAATTCAATTTTTTATTGCTAAGTCAGGAAGAGCAATTCTTTTACAATTAAAGATCAAACAAAACATGGTCCAGGGTTATTACTTCAACCCTGATTATTACAATTTGGAAATTAAAGGGGAAACAACTAAACATCGGCCTCCTGGCTAGGTTCAGCTAGAGCTTCAGTTCTCTGGTCCGGACCATAAAAGGTGTCATACGCCTCATCGTCACCGTAATCACCTAAAATTGTTAATCTCCAGTCAGGAGGGAGCAAGAACATATATCCAATTCCAGCATCTTAATAATAATTAAAACGATGCAATGAAATAGTTTTGAAACAATATTTATATTTTTTTGTATGCAACAAATATGAGACAAGAACAGTAAATGTCGATGAAGCAATGATGACAAACTACAATCACTAAAGTGTTTTGAGAAAGGTAGCATCCCGTGGCCGGCTGGGGTTGGAGGCAATCTGTGTTCAGTGAACACGGTGCGGCGTCAGTCCAGTGAGGTTGGACTTCAGCTATCCACAATGAGGCAATAAGGGGGCTTTGACCACGGGTGCTAACTTTTCTCCCCAGTTCCCAAGGCAATAGTCAATGAGTCAATGAGTCAATGAGTCAATGAGTCAATCAATCAGTCAATCAGTCGGTTCCGTGAAATCAAGTGTCGTCCCAATATATCTATATGACATGCAACATATTTAATTACAACTAAAATACCGGTTTTGAATTATATGAAACTTGCCTGGAGTTGGTTGGTGACGCGAGTGAGATGTCGCGACGGTCTCAACCTTAGTTACAGGGACCTACAATTATTAATAATCGGATTTTAGAATTAAACAAAGGGTTTTAATCTGACTTGATTAGTTAACTAAGTTAATGATTCAATCCAACGATCGATTAATAATAATCATAATTTGTAATAGTAATTTAGTAAAACAAAAACCCTTTTTAAATAATAATAAAACTTATTTATTTTATCGTAGAAAATATCATATTTTTATTTTACGGTAAAATATCGTTTTGTTTCTAATAAGGAAAATAGGAAAGTACGATTATAATAACATAATATCGTTTGTTTTTAGCAATCAATTTGTAAGAGAATAATATTTTGGAAAACCTATTTAAATACTAACATATTATATTTTGAATACTGAAAATCATTTCAGAATTATATATTAAATAATTACTAATTAGTATTAAATACTAAAAATCATTTCGGAAATTATCTATTAAATAATTACTAATTACGTAATATTTAATAAGGTTTTTATTTTATTATATATATATAATTAATATACGTATTGAGGATCGTTGTATTAAATCACTAATTAATTAACAAACCAAACTAACTGATCATTAAATCTACTAATTAACTAGAACCTATAATTCTAAGCTATCCCGGGATTGACAAAGCTTTATTCTGTCAGTCCCGGTCGGACAGGGGAGTGGTTTTGGAAGGGACAGAGCGCTCTGATAGGGGCACCTACCGGGAAGCTGAAGGAGGAGCACCGAGGGGAGGCCTCGGACTCGGGATCGGGGTATTTCGAGTCCGACACGCGGTTCTGTGTCCGTATCGTGTCCTGGACGCGTCAGCGGCGTGTCCGGGTAGGTTTGGGCCGTGTCCGCGTATCCTGTGCTGTGTCCGGGGCTCTGGGATCTTGGCCGTCGGTCGGCGAGGTCGGGCCGGGGCTGCGGCGGCTCAGCCGAGGGGCGGCGAGGTCACCGGCGGCGTCGAGGGCTCGGGATAGCCGGCGGAGGGGAAAGCAGCCGCGGGTGCTGCTGCTGCGGACGCCTGGGGGAAAGCTCGGCGGAGGAGCGGCGTCGTCCGGAGGAGAGGAGGAGGGGGTTCGTCGGCGCCGGGGAAGTCGCCGGACGGGGCTGCCGGAGTAGGTAGATCTAGGGTTAGGGTTTAGTTTTGGGGGGAGAAAGGAGGCGGTGATGGGTGGATTTTATAGGGGTTCGATGGGGCTCGGCCGGGCGGTCGTGTGCGCGGGATCCGGAGGGGAGGCGACGTGGAGGCGGTTAGCCGGAAATCGCGGCGGCCGGCGGATATCTCGGCGGGTCGTGGGAGACTGGGTAGGGGATGATGAAGCGGGTTCCGGGTCGGGCGCGGATCCGGGTGAGCGGACCCGCCCGACCCGCTACGGCGATGGGGTTGGGCTGGGTTATACGGGCTCGGCCCACTGGGCCGGGCCGGGCCCAAAGCCTAATAATAATAAAACAATAATAATAATAATAATAATAATTATAATAATAATATAATAACAGAAATAATTAATTAATTAATTATAAAAATAGTTTTTAGGCTTTTAAAAATAGGTCTGAGGCCCAATAAAATCCCAGAAAATTACCTCAGGTCCAGTTTTCCATTTTACACCCAAAAATATTATTTTCATGATATTTTAATACTATTTATTGCCAACTAAAAAATTATTTATTAATTAAAGCCTTGATTTTAATTATAGAAAATTTCCAGAAAATTGGGAAAAATCCAAGATTTAATAATTTGAAAAATTCAGGGGTTTACAACCTACCCAACTTATAAAAATTTTGTCCTCGAAATTTACTACCATTGAAGGGAGAACAAGGGTAAACATGCCTTAAAACAGATGAGGGTACTTCTGCCTCATCTCAGCCTCTCGTTCCCAGGTGGATTCGCCTGGGGAGTGGTGGAGCCACTGAACTTTGACCAGTGGAATCACGGTATTCCGCAACTGCTTTTCCATACGGTCTATGATCCTTACTGGCTGCTCTGGTACTGTAAGACTTGGCCCAATCTCCAACTCTGAATGATCCAGGATGTGGCTCAGGTCCGGAATGTAACGCCTCAGCTGCGATACATGGAAAACGTTGTGCACGCCTTCAAGATTAGGTGGTAACGCCACTCTGTATGCCACCTCTCCAACTCTGCTCACTATCTCGAATGGACCAATATACCTGGGACTCAGTTTCCCAGCTCTGCCAAAACGGATAGTTCCTCTGGTGGGGGAGATCTTGACGAAGACACTATCACCTGCTTCGAACTCCACAAGTCGGCGACGGCTGTCCGCCCAATGTTTCTGACGATCTTGAGCCACCCGAAGTCTGTCTCTGATCACCTTGACTTTTTCAGCCGCATCTGTAATCATCTCAGGTCCCAGCATGACTCGTTCTCCTACGTCGTCCCAAGCCAAGGGAGTGCGGCAACGACGTCCATACAGAGCCTCAAAAGGAGTCATGCCGATGCTGGCCTGGTAGCTGTTGTTGTAAGCAAACTCTACCAAGTGTAGGTGGTCCTCCCATGATCCTCCAAAATCCAGGACGCAAGATCTCAGCATATCCTCTAACGTCTGGATGGTTCTCTCTGACTGTCCGTCGGTCTGTGGGTGATATGCAGTGCTGAACTTCAGTTGGGTCCCCAGACTCTCTTGCAAGCTCTTCCAGAAGTGAGAAGTAAAGCGGCTGTCTCGGTCTGATACAATGCTCACGGGAACTCCATGTATCCGGACGATTTGCCTCATGTATAGGGCAGCTAACTTCTCGGTGGATAAACCAACCTTGAAGGGAATGAAGTGGGCAGACTTAGTCAATCTGTCTACGATCACCCAAATAGCGTCCTTCCCTCCTTGGGATCGAGGCAATCCTGACACAAAATCCA
The DNA here is from genome assembly GCA_036927795.1 of Iris macrosiphon. NCBI lineage: Eukaryota > Viridiplantae > Streptophyta > Magnoliopsida > Asparagales > Iridaceae > Iris > Iris macrosiphon. Next base: position 64,693,952 of record JAYESA010000015.1, read on the forward strand.
TAGTGATGTGCTCCCATTTCCATTCTGGAATGGGCAGTGGCTGAAGAAGTCCTGCTGGTCTTTGTCTATCTGCTTTCACCTGCTGACAGATCAAGCATCTGCCAACGAATTTTGAGACATCCTTCTTCATTCCATACCACCATACGTGCTCCCGTATATCTCGGTACATCTTATTTGCTCCAGGGTGGATGGAATACTGTGAATGATGAGCTTCCTGCATCAACTGTTCCCTCAATTCACCAGCAGGTACACAAAGTCTGGTGCCATTCCTCAGTGTTCCGCCGTCTGAAATAGAGAATCCCTCCAGTGTGCCAGCTAACACCTGGTCCCTGAGCTTGCACAATGCTCCGTCCTCGAATTGAGTTTCCTTGATTTTGTCCATCAAGATAGATTGCACTTGCAAATGCATCATGGGGAAGTCAGCGCCGGGTACTATTGCTTCCCGTCCAAGCTTCTTCATTTCCTCTGCAGGCAATACGAGTTCTAGTCCCAGCTTCTCCATGTCCTCCAGTAGGTACCGATCTGTCGTCAAGAACATCGCCATCGGATATCGACTAAGTGCGTCGGCGACCACATTAGCCTTTCCGGGATGGTACTGCAGGCTGATATCAAAGTCCTTCATGAGCTCCAACCATCGTCTCTGACGCATGTTGAGCTCCTTCTGTGTAAAGACATACTTGAGACTTTTGTGGTCCGTGTATATCTCTACTCTTTCGCCGTACAGGTAGTGCTTCCACAGCTTCAAGGCGAAGATGACTGCTGCTAGCTCCAGGTCATGCGTCGGGTAGTTCTTCTCATGAGTCCGTAATTGCCGGGAAGCATAAGCAATTACCTTTCCATGTTGCTGGAGCACACATCCTAATCCTTTGCCGGACGCGTCGCTATAAATTGAAAATCCTCCTGATCCTGAGGGTAGCGACAAAATTGGTGCTGTTGTTAGCCTTCTCTTCAGCTCTTCAAATGACGCCTGGCACGCTTCGGTCCAGACGAACTCTTCATTCTTCCTGGTTAGCTTGGTCATGGGCTCAGCAATCTTTGCAAAGTCCTTCACGAATTTTCTGTAATATCCAGCTAAGCCCAAGAAGCTTCTGATCTCTGCAACTGAGCTGGGAGTATTCCATGTCTCCACGGCAGCTATCTTCTTGGGGTCCACTGATATGCCTTCTCCTGTGACAACGTGGCCGAGAAAGTCTACCTTGTCTAAGAAGAATTCACACTTGGACAATTTTCCATATAGCTTCTCCTTTCTGAGGGTTTCCAAAACTATCCTCAAGTGCTGCTCGTGTTCTTCCTTGGTCTTCGAATAGATCAGAATGTCGTCAATGAAGACAACGACAAACTGGTCCAGGTATTTGTGGAAGACCTTGTTCATGAGATTCATGAACACTGCTGGGGCATTTGTAAGACCAAAGGGCATGACCAAGAATTCAAATTGTCCATACTTGGTGTTGAATGCCGTCTTTGGGATATCTTCCTTCCTCACCTTGATTTGATGGTAACCCGATCTGAGGTCTATCTTCGAGAAGACCTTAGCTCCACTTAGCTGGTCGAAGAGGTCGTCGATCCGGGGCAGCGGGTACTTGTTCTTGATAGTGATGTTGTTCAATGCCCGGTAGTCTATGCACATTCTGACTGTCCCATCCTTCTTGGGTACAAACAAGACTGGTGCACCCCAGGGTGAGGCACCGGTCCTGATGAATCCTTGCGCCTGAAGCTCGTCAATTTGGTCTTTCATTTCCTTGGACTCCTTGGGATTCACTCGGTAGCAGCGCTGGGAGATTGGTGCTGCGCCAGGTATAAGATCGATCGAGAATTCCACATCTCGATCAGGGGGTAGCCCTGGAAGATTGTCTGGGAAGACGTCTATAAATTCTGCTATGAGAGGATGAGGGGGTCCGGTTTCTTCAGTGATGGATGTGTAGGACACACATTCCACGCCTTCAGGTGCTCGAATCACTTTGAGTTTAGGTCCTCCAGGTGGATCTAGAGTTACGCAGCCTTCTCGACAGTCTATCAGAGCATGATGTTGACTAAGCCAATCCATGCCCAAGACTACGTCATAGTTTGGCAGAGGCATTATTAGGAACTGAGTCTGAAACTCATGTCCTGAGATAGTGACTGGGCAGCGACAAGTCTCACTAATGGGTATTGGTCCTCCACCAGTCATAACTCTACAGATTATCTTACTTATGCCAGTAACTAGATGGTGTGCAGAAATGAAGTTTGCAGATATAAAACTGTGTGATGCTCCAGAATCAAATAATGCTAAGGCAGGGTGCGAATGAAGTAGAATGGAACCTGCGATGACATCTCCTTCTGTCTCGGGTTCAGCTTCTGGCTCTTCCACAGTCAAGGCAAAAGCTTGCCCGGCTCTGTGCTGGTTGTAGCGCTGCTGCTGGGTAGGCAGTGGACCTCTCTGCTGTCCAGCTCCAGTTTTGTTGTATGCTGTGGGGCAGTCCTTCACTTGATGGGTGGCAGATCCACAAGCAAGGCAGTGTCCCAATTTCTTCCTGCAGATCTCTGCGGTATGACCTGGCCTTTTGCAGTAGACGCAGTTGACCGCCTTTGGTTGGTTGTACTGATGCGCTTTGTTGGCCGCTGCTGGCTGTTGTTGCTGGGACTGCTGGGGATAGGAGGGCCTATTGTTGTTGTTGCTGTGCCTCTTGTTGTTGCCCTGATAGTTGTTGCTTGACCCTGGATGCTCCCTCTTGGGTCGAGCAGGTGAACTGGCCTCTACATCTTGGGCCACCTTCAACATCTTGTCATAAGTCTTCGCACCGTTAGCAGCTACTAAGGTGCGGATCTCTTCACGTAGTCCGTGCCGGAACTTCTTAGCACGTTCTACAGGGTTGTCCACCAGGTGGCTTGCAAACCTGCCAAGCCTGTTGAACTCAGCCGCATATTCTTCAATTGTGCGGTCTCCTTGCTTCAGGTCTTGAAACTGTCTTCCCATAGCTTCGAGGGCAGCCTCTGGAAAGAACTTCCGCTTGAACTGCTTCTTGAATAGCCGCCAGGAAATCCCTCCAGCTTGAAATCTTGGCTCGTTGCGGTACCAAATGTTAGCCAAATCTCTCAGCTGGAGTGCTACGGCCTCAACCATGAGGTCGTCTGGAAGTCGAGCGACGCTGAGGAGTCGCTCCATATCATCTAGCCACTCGTCTGCGTAGATGATGCCTTCGGTCCCCTTGAAGGGACGCGGGTCCAACTTTTTAAAGTTTTCCACAGTTCCAACCTTTACCTGGATAACAGGTTTGTGGTTAGACTAGAAATTCATTAATGGAATCCAAGCTTTTAAATCCTTAATTACCTTGGCAGGCCCCTGTTCTGACTGGGATGTTCCTAGCGCTGCCATGGCTACATTATGGGCGTTCTCCATGCCCTCTCTCATAATCGCGGTCTGCTCGCGATTTGCTTCAGCTTGGGCCCTCTGGGCTTCAAGAACTCCTCGTAGCAGGCCTACGAGTTCAGCGGGGTCCACTGGCACAGGTGGTGCAACAGGAGGAGTCACATCGGCTGGAATTGATGTGGTCCTGGGAGGGATGGGTGGAGCTGCATGCACTACCGAAGTGTAGGCAGCGCGGGGAGCTCTTGCAGCATGGGGGCGATCTGTGAGCTGCAACGGAGAGGGGTCGGACTGAGCTTGAGTTGGGGTGTGCTCAGAAGACGAAGCCTCTTCTTCGGCTGGGCCAGAACGGGTTGTCTTTCCCCGTGCCATCTTCTGGAAGGTTTAGGAAGCAAGCATAAGCAAGGTAACCTATGTTCTATAAGCAAGCAAAAATAATTGTACATATGTATAGATAGAAGAATTTTGGTCCTATGATGTGACAGATTGAAATTTTCTCAAGAATTCTAAGTGTTCTAATTGTTTCTAGAGTCTGTTTTCCTAAAGTCATACTAAACCTAAAGTCAAAGGCAAGTCGGTTTGTTTGGCTAGCCTAAGTTGACTAGACCAAAGGTTGTAAACATAGACCTGCATGGGCCACCACTGAAAATATGTCACGACCCGATCCCAATAATCTGGGTCCAGTCGGATCATGCCCAGCCTGCACCGTTGTGAGACGGCGGCAGTAAGCTGTATCAATCCGTAGTAACACACAGACATCCAGAATACATGAAGGAAATTCAATTTTTTATTGCTAAGTCAGGAAGAGCAATTCTTTTACAATTAAAGATCAAACAAAACATGGTCCAGGGTTATTACTTCAACCCTGATTATTACAATTTGGAAATTAAAGGGGAAACAACTAAACATCGGCCTCCTGGCTAGGTTCAGCTAGAGCTTCAGTTCTCTGGTCCGGACCATAAAAGGTGTCATACGCCTCATCGTCACCGTAATCACCTAAAATTGTTAATCTCCAGTCAGGAGGGAGCAAGAACATATATCCAATTCCAGCATCTTAATAATAATTAAAACGATACAATGAAATAGTTTTGAAACAATATTTATATTTTTTTGTATGCAACAAATATGAGACAAGAACAGTAAATGTCGATGAAGCAATGATGACAAACTACAATCACTAAAGTGTTTTGAGAAAGGTAGCATCCCGTGGCCGGCTGGGGTTGGAGGCAATCTGTGTTCAGTGAACACGGTGCGGCGTCAGTCCAGTGAGGTTGGACTTCAGCTATCCACAATGAGGCAATAAGGGGGCTTTGACCACGGGTGCTAACTTTTCTCCCCAGTTCCCAAGGCAATAGTCAATGAGTCAATGAGTCAATGAGTCAATGAGTCAATCAATCAGTCAATCAGTCGGTTCCGTGAAATCAAGTGTCGTCCCAATATATCTATATGACATGCAACATATTTAATTACAACTAAAATACCGGTTTTGAATTATATGAAACTTGCCTGGAGTTGGTTGGTGACGCGAGTGAGATGTCGCGACGGTCTCAACCTTAGTTACAGGGACCTACAATTATTAATAATCGGATTTTAGAATTAAACAAAGGGTTTTAATCTGACTTGATTAGTTAACTAAGTTAATGATTCAATCCAACGATCGATTAATAATAATCATAATTTGTAATAGTAATTTAGTAAAACAAAAACCCTTTTTAAATAATAATAAAACTTATTTATTTTATCGTAGAAAATATCATATTTTTATTTTACGGTAAAATATCGTTTTGTTTCTAATAAGGAAAATAGGAAAGTACGATTATAATAACATAATATCGTTTGTTTTTAGCAATCAATTTGTAAGAGAATAATATTTTGGAAAACCTATTTAAATACTAACATATTATATTTTGAATACTGAAAATCATTTCAGAATTATATATTAAATAATTACTAATTAGTATTAAATACTAAAAATCATTTCGGAAATTATCTATTAAATAATTACTAATTACGTAATATTTAATAAGGTTTTTATTTTATTATATATATATAATTAATATACGTATTGAGGATCGTTGTATTAAATCACTAATTAATTAACAAACCAAACTAACTGATCATTAAATCTACTAATTAACTAGAACCTATAATTCTAAGCTATCCCGGGATTGACAGAGCTTTATTCTGTCAGTCCCGGTTGGACAGGGGAGTGGTTTTGGAAGGGACAGAGCGCTCTGATAGGGGCACCTACCGGGAAGCTGAAGGAGGAGCACCGAGGGGAGGCCTCGGACTCGGGATCGGGGTATTTCGAGTCCGACACGCGGTTCTGTGTCCGTATCGTGTCCTGGACGCGTCAGCGGCGTGTCCGGGTAGGTTTGGGCCGTGTCCGCGTATCCTGTGCTGTGTCCGGGGCTCTGGGATCTTGGCCGTCGGTCGGCGAGGTCGGGCCGGGGCTGCGGCGGCTCAGCCGAGGGGCGGCGAGGTCACCGGCAGCGTCGAGGGCTCGGGATAGCCGGCGGAGGGGAAAGCAGCCGCGGGTGCTGCTGCTGCGGACGCCTGGGGGAAAGCTCGGCGGAGGAGCGGCGTCGTCCGGAGGAGAGGAGGAGGGGGTTCGTCGGCGCCGGGGAAGTCGCCGGACGGGGCTGCCGGAGTAGGTAGATCTAGGGTTAGGGTTTAGTTTTGGGGGGAGAAAGGAGGCGGTGATGGGTGGATTTTATAGGGGTTCGATGGGGCTCGGCCGGGCGGTCGTGTGCGCGGGATCCGGAGGGGAGGCGACGTGGAGGCGGTTAGCCGGAAATCGCGGCGGCCGGCGGATATCTCGGCGGGTCGTGGGAGACTGGGTAGGGGATGATGAAGCGGGTTCCGGGTCGGGCGCGGATCCGGGTGAGCGGACCCGCCCGACCCGCTACGGCGATGGGGTTGGGCTGGGTTATACGGGCTCGGCCCACTGGGCCGGGCCGGGCCCAAAGCCTAATAATAATAAAACAATAATAATAATAATAATAATAATTATAATAATAATATAATAACAGAAATAATTAATTAATTAATTATAAAAATAGTTTTTAGGCTTTTAAAAATAGGTCTGAGGCCCAATAAAATCCCAGAAAATTACCTCAGGTCCAGTTTTCCATTTTACACCCAAAAATATTATTTTCATGATATTTTAATACTATTTATTGCCAACTAAAAAATCATTTATTAATTAAAGCCTTGATTTTAATTATAGAAAATTTCCAGAAAATTGGGAAAAATCCAAGATTTAATAATTTGAAAAATTCAGGGGTTTACACGTGCTGCTCATACAGATGGCCAGTCAAGCATGAAGCATGTGTCCTACATGAACTCACTCCGTGTCGTGCAAATATACGTGTCAAGGCCTGGGGAGTCATATTGATAACTCCACAACTTTAGGTGGGTCCGCTAGACACTATGTCAGACACAAGTCCTAACGTCAACGCCTTCGTTGACTGCACCCGAGTCTTTCTCGGATGCGCACAGTTAAATACAATATTAAAATAATAAAATATGCAACTAAATAATGTCTGAATTTAAACAGTATAATAAGGCAAGGTATACTTGCCTGGTTCCTCAAGCTGCGAGTGCCAATAACCTGCTCCCGAAGTCTCGCAGGACGATCCAATGGTCCTATATATATATATATATATATATAATATAATACAATACAATATAGCATCAGTCGTTACACTAGCACACATGAAAACACGATTACACCAACTCATAAACTACGCAAGGTAGGGGTGGTACTGGTCAACTAGCAGGGTCAAGTGTGCGCCTAAATACACGGGCGTCATGTTTTCAAATGCTGTACAAAATCAGACAATTGACTCACTAACACGTCTAGGCAGTATGTCAGTGTACACAAGGTGGTCAACTCACAATTTCTCAGGGTCATACAGTCAAATGGAAATACGGGATATCCATAAATAACACTTATGGTCATAAGCAACTACGTATATATATTACAGTCATAATTAGTATTAGCATTTAATTACCATAGAATATATATATATATATATATATATATATATATATATATATATATATATATATATATATATATATATATATATATATATATATATCAAACTAATTATTAAACACACATACGCACACGCATGCATACTAGTTACTAGGTACACCAACACTGGGTCTCATAATGCACATCAACTAAACTATCATGAAGCAACATGCTAGCCCTAATTACTATTCACACACGCACATATACACAATCTGAAAGGAAGGCAAGGTCGAACCTGCGCGTTAGCGTTGCACGTGCATGAGGTATATATATATATATATCAAACTAATTATTAAACACACATACGCACACGCATGCATACTAGTTACTGGGTACACCAACACTGGGTCTCATAATGCACATCAACTAAACTATCATGAAGCTACACGCTAGCCCTAATTACTATTCACACACGCACATATACACAATCTGAAAGGAAGGCAAGGTCGAACCTGCGCGTTAGCGTTGCACGTGCATGAGGGTGACTGCTGTAGGTTATCTTCGGCGAGGTAAGACGGGTCGACGATGACGACGACGATGATGATGATGATGATAAAGGTGATAATGATGGTGATGATGATGATGGTGATGATGATGATGGTGATGATAAAGGTGATGATGATGGTTTACTGCTGCTGTCGGAGTCCGGCGGCTCAGGCGAGGAGGGCTGCTGGATGAGGGAAGAACGGGGATGGTGGAGGAGAATGACGGAGGCGAGGTGGCTGCTGTCGAGTTGGAGATCGACGAGGGGGAGGAGATAAGGGCCGGGAAGGGATGGCTGTGGTCAGGCGAGGGGATGGAGTTCAGACGGTCGTTCTCGGCGGAGGAGGGGTGAACGGTGATGGTTGTGGTTGCTGTCGTGGGTGGAGGAACTCAGGGAAGGTCGGGGCTGTCGTCTGTGCAGGCAGAGGAAGGAAGAGAACAGGGAGGAGAGGTGGTGGTGCGGGAAGTCTCAGGCAAGGAGGGGTCGACTGGGTGCGGGTTGGCCGCGGGTCGACTGCTGCCTGGTCGTCGAGGAGGGATGTCGGGTGGAGTTCAGGCGAGGATGAGTCAGGGAGGTCTGCTGTACAGTCGGGGTCCGGCGGGTCAGTAGACTGTGGGAGAGGAGGAGTTGGAAGAGGGTGGTACTGCGGACTCGGGTTGAAGTTCAGGCGGCGGAGAAGTGAAGGAAGTCGGGGTGATCACCGGAGATGGGAGGCCGAGAAAGGTGAAGAATGGGGGTGAGGGACTGTGGTGCTCGGGGACGCCGTGGAGTGGAGGATCCGGCGGGGCATTGGCAGAGATGGTGGCGTGGTGTTAATGGTGGTGGTGTAGATGCTGTCGTGGGTGGTCGGGAGAAGGATGGTGGTTTACGTGTGGCAGTGAGGGTGGTCGGCTCGCCGTCTCCGACGGTTGCAGAGGCGGGGACTCAGGTGCTCCGACGGGAAGGTGGCCGGATTGGAAGGGAGGGAGGGAAGAGGGTGGCTAGGGTTTCGATTTAGTTGGGTGAGTTGTGGTTGATGTTTGATGATGGTGATGAGAAATATAATGGAGGAGTTTTGCATGTAGGATAGAGAGGGTTGATGTTGATGCTAGTCTAGGGATTAGGGCCGGCCATGTGCCTCATTGGGATGGGGCTTGGCATTGGGAAAGGGGTTAGGATGATATATATATATATATATATATATATATATATATATATATATATATATATATATATATATATATATATATATATAGGGAAGTGTGTGTGGTGAGGATGTTGCTCCATTTAAATGGAGGGCCATGATTAAACATGAAGGAGAGGGTAGGGGAGAGGAAGAGAGAGTGGACCGGTCAATGAGAGAGGGGGGGTGATTTCTTTATGTGCCTTGACCAATAGGATGGTGACACCTCATTGCATTTTTGCATAAAAGTCCCCAACAATTGGAAAATTGCACAAAAAATAGAAATTAGGATTTAATGAGGGAAAATACCATGTTTGTTGTGATGTAGTGGATGAAAAGGGTGTGTGGTGTTTAGTATGAGTCTTGAGGGTGTGAATGGGGTTTTGGTTTGGTATTGGGTTTAGTTTTGGGTTAAGTTGGGTCCTTACACTAATTTAATTAAAAATAGTGTATTAGGTGTTCTAAAATTAATTGGGAGTACATGGGATTAAAATTGGGTGGGACACAAGTGTCATGGATATAGTAGACTCAGATTAGAATATTGTCATAAATTGGGTTATACAAAATGGGTCGAGGTTGTGTCTTTAATTTCTATTGGAACGGACATGGATGCAAAGTTGGATTTATTTGAATTTAAGAACGGACGTTTGTAACGAGTATTGTGCGACTAAAATGAAGCAGAAGGGAAGGTATTTATGAGTTAAACAATGGTCAAAATGGAAGGCTGGCACGTCTAGAAAAAGTGTGTGAAATTTGTTGGAAAGCAAATGCTAGTGTAGTGCTCCAAATATCGAAGCAATAGTAAGGTACACAAAGTGTTACGAATATTGCACAATAATCTAAAACACTATGACTTAAATTCCAATTAGCTTTAAACTAACCCTAGTCTCTCGATTCAAGTTAAGTAGACGTAAAATTTGGACGAGGGGGTTTACAATCTACCAAACTTATAAGAATTTCGTCCTCGAAATTAAAATAAACACATAATAAACTATAAATTATCTAGCAATGCTACGGACATACCTAGGACCGGCGGAGTTGGCTTTTGCACTACCTGTTGGGCTCTATTGACATACTGGGAATACTCCTGAGCCTGATGTTTGTTCGATCCATACCTCGAACACTGTCCTAACCTTCTTCTACAACTAGGACATTTAATATCTCAATATTCTTTCCTAGGTGTAATACCATCATCCTATAGTATCCATATTAAAATTCTGTATCCTAACTTCTTACAATCGCTCTTAGCAGCAACTAGTCTATTCTAGCTAGTCAGTCATGCCTAGTCTAGAAGCTCAACTCAAACAATTCCTAGTAGGAGTATATGTAATAAAATACAATATAAGTCTCTACCCAATGCATAGTAATAAGAATATATAGAAATTATATCATAATTATCTATTCAATCCGTTTAAATATCCTAGAATAAATTATAACAAATACAATAACAAGGATACGATTCCTAAAATTTATTGGCTAGGGCAAATTGGACATAGGTTCCCATAACTCCACCTACTACTAAGGATTAGGTTCAGCAAGCTCATGTCTTATTAGTCAAAAGTCTAAATCGCTATCCCTAAGCAGTTTATGTGTAATCCATAATATTCAGCTATTATTCCTGACAGACTTCTATCTTTCATTTATACTCCATACTCACGTGTCAATATATAATCTTGGTGAGTCAATCCACGATCACCCATACCACATTGCGACCACTGGGACTCCTTGAAAACCGTAACGAAGTCCATAGTGATGTGCTCCTATTTTTACTCAGGTATCGGAAGTGGATTTAAGTAAACTTACAGACCTCTGATGCTCAGCCTTGACCCGCTGACACACCAGACACTTCACCACAAAGCGGGCTATCTCCCTCTTCATTCTATGCCACCCATATTACTGCCTAAAATCTCTGTACATTTTGTGCCTCCTGGATGAATAGAGCATGCTACACTGTGCGTCTTCGATATCAGCTCCTGACGAAGATCTCCGTTCAGAACATAGAGATGATCTCTACATCTCAAAGTCCGTCCTCGTGTATGCGTAATCCTGTCTGCATTCCTGCCTCTGTCCTCTATCGAAGTCTCTGGAATCTGCATCTGTTGGCAAGGTAGCCTTGATCCTCACAACCAATGTCGATTGCACCTAGAAACTCGTCAACTGGTCGTCTGCTCCGGGCATAATGACCTCTATACCCAACTACTCTAGATCTCTCAACAAGTGTTGCTGATAGTCCAAAAAGAATGCCATGGGCCTCCTACTCAATGCGTCAGCTATCATGTTGGCTTTTCTCGGATGGTACTGTAGCTCAACCTCAAAGTCTGTCATCACCTCGAGACAACGTCTTTATCTCCGGTTCAGGTCCTTCTCTAAATTTTAAAAGAATCTCGAGGTCAGGTACTTGTCGCGAATCTGGTCTTGTTGCCACTCTACCTTTTTACCTCGAACCTGAGGTTTCTCCTAGTTTACTCCATGCGTATCCTTCACCCAAACCATATGGGTACCATCTTGTTTATAACTGGCCATCCATTATAGGTAGTTCACGATATCCAACTCAAGGCTATAACATCTGTCGATACTCTCATCCTTCAATCTAATTGCTCTATCTCAGATACTAGATCAACTACTCAAGTTTTCAAAGGTGAAACCACAAGCCTAATAGACACTGGCAATCTAAATAAATCGAGTACATATAATCTGATTTGAAAGCTATACTGTAGTACCTAAGTTGTCAAGTCAATCAACAACCAATCTAGCAATCCACGTATCTAATTTTAGCCTAGTTATATGATCATCTTTATCTAAAGGGTGAAAATTTTCTAGGTCTGGTACTGTAGGTCACAAGGCAACTAGAGATTAACCACTATGGTTTGCTACCCTAAGTGTTATTTTATACCCTATTTTTATTAGTATCCGATAATCTTATTCTAGGTGTGAGTCTAAAATTCTGTCTTGCCAAGTTCATAAGGTCGTTCCTTGTATCACTACCATAAGACTACAACTACTTCTTTGTATTATTATCATGAGGCTACAACTAACCCAAGTATCTAGCTATGTCTTCTCCAAATTATTCTAGAGTCTTAGAATCAAACAACCTTTCTAGCTTCTAATACTTCCAATCCCGGCTACCTTAAGTAAGGGTAGGGTCTAGTTTTAAGTCTCTACTTTTATGTCTAATTCTTACGCCAACAGTCTATACTAGCAACAAGGAAGAACTTATCAACCTTCTCTACCATGGTTAACCATCTACTCAAACATCCTATCAAATGTGCCATCTTCGTCTTGACGAGGATCTGCTCCTAAAGGAAATTATCGTGTGCGAGCATTCATTCTCCCGAAATAAGGAAGATGAAAAACAATAATAATGATGTCGGCGGTAAATGAACGAATACAGTAATGAAGTCCAAGGGTGACAATCGAATACAATAGGAGTTTTTAAAGTCTGTTATGGATTGAGATCTTATTCAACATTAATCCTATGTTGCAGGCTCGTTCGGTACAGTAACGTAACGGAAACGATATGCTCTAACCTGCATGGGCTACCACAAAAACCATGTCACGCCCCAGTCCCAAAACATGTGGGACCAGACACGTGGCAATGGCCAGCTGGTACGACTTCGTAGGGATTTCTAATTTAATGGGCCCGACGAAGCGCACTTACGCTGTCCAAGGTCAAGTAATCCAATTAATAATCTAATTCTAACATGTAACAACTAAACTAAATCTCAATCCATGGTAAATAATCTCAAGAAAGAATGATACGCATCATCAGTCTGCAGCCTAATAATATATTCGTTCAAATAGACCAAAAGAACAATATAGGTCTATAAAAACTAGGCTATAAAAGCGGAATCAAAAATAGAAAGTAGTATATGACTGTAATAGCTGGAAATATAAAGATACCTGCAACGATGTACATACTCCACTAGATCAAGCATCCTGCAAACTACACAAATAACCTGGAAGGGAACCATGTCCTCAAAGGGACGTAACAAGATACAAAAATGCATGCCATAAAGTAAATACTGTGAAAACTCAAGGGTGAACTAACCAGCTAAGTGAAATACAATTTGAGGACAACTTAATGCGTATGGGAAGTGTAGGCTGTCACCCCCATATTTCAGATTAAAGGTATTTTCGTCTTTTCATAAATTAATGTGTAAATGATTGCATGATAATTAATTATATTTAAATTGCTGTGATTTTATTTGATTGTTGCACTTTACCGTTGTTTCGATAATTAGAGCACTACACTAGCCATTGTCTTTCAACAGATTTCACACCCTTGTCCTAGACGTACCAGACCGTTATTTTGATCCTTGTGTGACTCATAACCATGTCTTGTTGTGCTTTATTTTACTCGCACAACATTCGTCGCAAACGACTATTGTTTAATTCTATATAAATCAAACCTTGTATCCTTGTGTGTTCCAATCGAAATTCGAGACACAATCTCGACCCATTTTGAGCTACCCAAATTAGGATAATATTCTATTCTGAGTCTACTTCATTCATGACACTTGTGTCCCACTTGATTTCAGCCCCTTGTACTTCTAATTAATTTTAGAAGACCACTTGCATTTATTTTTAATTAATTAAACCATAAACCTAACTTGTGCAATTTTCCAATTGTTGGACACTTTTATGCAAAAGTGCATTAAGGTGTCCACCCCATTGGACACAACACGTGAAGAAATCCATTTCTCCTTTATGTATATTTTTCCAAAATTTTGGGAGTGTGTAACTCAACATCAACCTCCTTAAACCATGGCCCTCAAAACCTTGAACCAATGGAATCATAGCCATTCATTTTAAATTCATTTGAATCCTAGCCCTTGAAATATATCAATGTCAAGCCCCTTTTCCAAGGGTTTGACCAAGCCCTAATTCTAGGTCAACCCAATACATTATACCTATATATAAATATCCTCCTTTACTTCTTCTTTTCTTTTCAGCCTAAAAACCTAGCTACAACCATTCCCCATCCCCTTTCCCTATTTATCATCTCTTTTCCTTCAACCCTCGACTGGAACTTCACCCACCGGATGAACCCCCTCGTCGCCGTTCTCCTCTACACGGCTGAACCCGCTGCACTCGCCACCTCCGCCTGAAACCACTCCAACCCGACGTCTTCACCGACCGCTGAACCTGATCCCGCAGGAGCCGAAGCAGGCTCGCCGAGCCCCTCTTCACCGACCGCATCACCAGAGCACCCCTGAACGGAGCCATCCCGACCATCCCGCACCGTCCAGGTCCACAGTGAAACCCGTCGACCTGCTGCACCTGTCGACGACCAGCTGTCCAGATCCGCAGCAATGCTGAAGCCCACGTCGACCGTCAAAACCCGCCGGAGACCCGCTGCCACCCGACTGCACCTGCACTCGACCGGATCTCGACCGGAGATGCTGCCAACCCAATGATCGTCGGAGTTAGACCCGCTCGACTGAACTGAGCATTCCGCGATGACTTCGACACGCACGTCTCGTCCCACGTACCCAGGTTTGAGTCCCCTCTTGCGTACATGTACACGTACGCACATACGCATATTTTATGATTGTGTGCATACATATATGATAGTATACGCGTATTGTTGGTATATAGTTATATAATTAGTAAATATGCATGGTACATGTATTAGTATATGTTTAAATGTATTTTGGTATATATACACACACACACACACACACACACACACACACACACATATATATATATATATATATATATATATATATATATATATATATATATATATATATATATATCTCAATTAGTATATATACATGTACATATGTATTGTATATGTATCCCTAGTATCTGTTTAATATATATACATAACATAAATTCTATATATATATATATACATATATCTATTATATTTATAATTAATGAATATTAATGTATATGTTAGCTAATAATATGTATAATATGTCTATGTACTAGATGACCCAAGTGTAACCACGGATACCCCGTAGTTACATTAACCTGTGACCATGTAACATGTTAGTAGACTGCCATATATATACCGACGTACTGGCAAGACCGTATCATTGACTGTCTGTTATGCACAACAACTACAGACATGACACCCCTAGCGTAGTCTCTGAGATCACTATGTTTTGATTGTGTGTGTTAGTGTAATATCTGATGCAATATTGTATTATATGATATGTCTATAGGACTGTTGGATCACTCAGACGATACTTTGGAACCAGGACATTGGTATTGCCAGCTAAGGACCACAAGCGAGTACATTCTCTGACAGTTTCTATTATGTTGATTATTTCTATAATTTTAGTTGTATAGCGTACATGACTCTGACACTGTTGTTTACACGAGTTGGCATTATCGAGACCTGTCACGAGGAGTCATGATTTGGAATCCATCGTGCTAGCTGGGGAAACGGGGAAATATTAGTAGCTTATGCGATCATACCCAACTCTACTTGCATCATAGCTCACCCACACCTCACGTCGGTGCAGCCTGACCATTACATACCTTATAGCCTGTTATGTATGATTAGCCTGACTATTGCTCGCATCATAGCTATCCGGATGGTTAGCCTGACCTGACATGAATCATAGCTAGTCATACATAGCAAGCCTGATTAGTCCCAAGCCGATCACATGATATGCTAATGTTTCACACACTTAGTTAGATGTTCTTGACATGTATCTCTAGTATATTGATCTAGCATCTCTACATGTTCTAGTTATTGTTCTAGCATCCACTGATATTCCAGTTCATGGTTCTAGTATACACTTGTATTTCTATTCATTTCTAGATATACATTAATGATGACATATGCTCAAGTACTTCATTATTCTAGTATTCCTTTATTCTAGTATTTCTTTATTCCAGTATTTCTTATTGCCAGTATTCATATCTGTCTTGTATTTCTTTACACTGTATTATAGTTTTTGTCAATATAAGTGGAACTGCTGTTAGTGCTTGTACTTTGTTCCAATTCTGACTGGATATTTTTTTCAGAGGATCTTGAGAATTTCTGTACCACACACTATAGACCGGGTATAGATGCAGACTATACACCAGAGATTTTAGAGGAGACTATTCCTTTCGAGGAGATATTATCTGCAGTTATCTAGACAGTATTTATCTTATACACTGAGACTTATTTGAGGTTATTGAGTTTATGTTGAGACTTATTCTGAGTTTATGTTGGGACTTGTGGAGACTTTATGTTGGACAGCTAGACTGTGGTTTATCTATATTTTGAGACATGGTGTTTGACTATGTCATTCTTCTTATCTTTTATCGTGCCTTTATACTCTTATAGTTATTGTGATTGAGTTTACATTATGAGATATTGTGAGATGTATATTTGTAAAACCCCTAATCCTAAAGACCGTATTAAGTATTTAATTAATTATTTAATTGAATTATAGTAATTATGCGCTAAATAGAGGAAATAGATTTTTTTTAATTTTTATTATAGGTGTTTGTGTATTTAGGGGATTTATGGAGCAATTATAAATTTTTTCTAATTTATTCCATATAGGAGACCCTGTGGACAGCTGATATATATAAGACTTATTAAAAAGAAAAATAGTAATTATAAAAGAAAAGAAATAAGAAAAAGAAATGAAAAAGGATAGAAAAAGAAAAAGAAAAAGAAAAGAAAAGAATTTAAATCCTAATGGATCCTACCCGTTAGCCCTAACCTACCCAAACCCGACCCTAAGACTCTAACCCGCACCCTCCCCTTTAAGAGAAACAAACAGCAGCAATAGGCCCGCGAGTTTTCCACCGCCCGCACGACCCGCAGACCCCCGCATATCTTCCTCCCTATATATAACCTCGCCACGAATCCAAAACCCTAAACCTAAACTCATCTTCCCATCCAAACCCTAGCAACCAGAGCGTCCTCCGCACATCTTCCTCCCTATATATACCTTCTGAGCATCAGTGATTATCTCTAGCGTTGGACCGCTTCGCTGATACACTTTTATCATCATCTTATATATATATGGTGATTTATCCCTCTCCTTTATTTTAGTATTATTATAGTTATTGGTAGTGGATTTGTCTCCACCCGACTATCATTTAAGGATTATTTAGACTTATTATTCTAGTTTAGCTATTTTATTTTGTGACTTGTTGTGTGGATGAGATTTAGTATATCGGTGACTTGTGACAATATTTATACCACATGTGAGTTTATATTCATATTACGGCGTACGTGTGTATTATGATATCTATATATTGGAGTTGCTATATACATACGGCTGGCATGCTTACGTGTTCCTAGTCCTACGTATTTTGGGACTGGGGCGTGACATATTTTTATGGTGGCTCATGCAGGTCAAGAGCATATTGTCTCGGTTACGTCACTGTACCGAGCAAGCCTGCGCATAGTATTAGAATGTAGGATCTCATCCACTTATTTATCACCTCCCTTGATTTTATCTCGCACTCTCATTTGATTGCTTGCATTACATCTTGCTTGATCCCTTCTCAGCGTCAATCTTCTCTCGTGCTTGATAGGAGTTAGGAAGATGACTTATACTAGGTATATACACTCTAGTATTCAATAACACTATTAGTTAAATTATTGTAAGTTGGATAGTATGCCTCATAACCTAGTAACACATAGACCTATTGCCCCATTAATAAAGTGTAATTGAATGACACCAACTATAGGCTTGCATAAAAAGATAGTGTTTACCCAGACTGTAGAACTTAGAGGCCCATACACCCATTTGGTTGACTAGAGACCTTGACAAGGAGTTATTATAAAAACTATAGAGGCACAACACCGATATTCTTGGTGAACTTAGATTATTTTGTACCTTCCTCAATCATAATCAAGCGTACTTATATTTTTACTACCTCGACTTATGCTGCTATTATAGCCTAGTTTTGCAAGCTTATTCTTTTATTGAGCTTGTTCATGACATATGTATTATTGGGGGCCCACACTAATACATTGTCTAAATCAAAATTGGTGTATTATGGTCTGATCAACCGTAGTGCACTTGGTTCGCTCTTTGTATCACTACTTTATGTGGATTAAGATATAGTTGACTCACTTGTTAGACGAATATACTTGCCCTCTAGACTGGTCAGAGCATATCATGTCAGGTACGTAACTATTCTGATATGAACATGCATATAGGAATTTACCAAAATAAGATTTTAATCCACAACTGCCTTGGTATTATGGTCTGATCAACTATATCTTAATCCACATAAAGTAGTGATACAACTATATCTTAATCGGTGTATTATGGTCTGATCAACCGTAGTGCACTTGGTTCGCTCTTTGTATCACTACTTTATGTGGATTAAGATATAGTTGACTCACTTGTTAGACGAATATACTTGCCCTCTAGACTGGTCAGAGCATATCATGTCAGGTACGTAACTGTTCTGATATGAACATGCATATAGGAATTTACCAAAATAAGATTTTAATCCATAACTGCCTTGGCAACTCCCTTTCAAAATTCTCTAATCCCTTTGAATCTCGAACTTGTATTCTATCATCTCCTCCTTGAAATTCTTTATTGTTAATTTCCGTCTTCCCCTATTTCAGAAAGACGAACGTTCGTGCTTAGTATAAGTTGATACACGGATAATACCAGATATACTCCATAGGCCAAGCACTCATGATGACAAACAAGAGAGCGCAGGCACATGAAGCCGTAGATACAGGTATGACCTTAGCTATATGTGTTATTTTATACTCATGACCCCCTATATGACACGAGATCTTAGGTGCATAGTAGACGTAAAATTATATATATGATGGTTTAGCAGTTATGAGGATATATTGATATTCTACCCATGTGGCATACATGCGATGCCAATAGATGACGCGGTTAGCAGTAGTAGTATTCTCCTTTCTATCACCATCTTTCCCCCTTGGGTGACTCATCTTCTCTTCCATCTCTATCCTCTTATTATTTTAAAACCTTAAGTAGCATCCTTTAGTTTAACGTTAATTAGTTGGATTGTTGAATTAGTACTTACTTCTAATAGTTTTATAAGTTAGTCAAGACCTTAATTGTTACCCTAAAACCTAGACTAAACCTAGGAAGAGTTGAAGGCACTTGTTACGAACTGACAACTATGACAAATCGCTAGCGAAGTAGCGACAGCTGCAGCTAGACCGTTATAGTAGAGTAGTCGAAATATTTGCAGACATAGTGGTCAGGTGGCATGGCAGTATTAGACTACGATACTTGACGGTTACAAAAAAAAATCATGGTTGTGAGATTCCAGACAGGTATCCCAAGATTCTTAACCCAATAAATATATCCGTCTTACAACCCAGACAATAGCCTCAAAAGACTTGACTACTAGTATAATTCTTGTAAGTTGGGTAGTACAAACGAGTTAGAGGATAATAGAATAGGGTATGGACAATAAATAAGAAGTGTTAGAATGACAGACCATGACTTTAGAAAGCACTGCTAGATAGCAATGTAGTGTAATAGCTATAGTGATTATTATGAATATGGGTTAGTGTCAATTTCGAGGACGAAATTTTTGTAAGTTGGGTAGAATGTAAAATCCCTAATCCTAAAGACCGTATTAAGTATTTAACTGAATTATAGTAATTATATGATAAATAGAGGAAATAGATTTTTTTTAATTTTTATTTTAGGTGTTTGTGTATTTAGGGGATTTATGGAGCAATTATAAATTTTTTCTAATTTATTTCATGTAGGAGACCCTGTGGACAGCTGATAGATTTATTGTATGCTCTAATATAATTTACAAAGTTTTATATATATATATATATATATATATATATATATATATATATATATATATATAAGACTTATTAAAAAGAAAAATAGTAATTATAAAAGAAAAGAAATAAGAAAAAGAAATAAAAAAGGATAGAAAAAAAAAAAGAAAAGAAAAGAAAAGAATTTAAATCCTAATGGATCCTACCCGTTAGCCCTAACCTACCCAAACCCGACCCTAAGACTCTAACCCGCACCCGCCCCTTTAAGAGAAACAAACAGCAGCAGCAGGCCCGCGAGTTTTCCACCCCCCTCGCGACCCGCAGACCCCCGCACATCTTCCTCTCTATATATAACCTCACCACGAATCCAAAACCCTAAACCTAAACTCATCTTCCCATCCAAACCATAGCAACCAGAGCTTCCTCCGCCAGCCACCGCGCCCAGCCAAGCCGCACACCGCCAAAAAACCGACCCCGACGACCGCGATCAACCGCACAACCCACTGCAGTTTGGACAACAAAGTACCTGTGTTCAAGTCCTGTTTTCCGTCACCTCGCTCAACCAAACTCGATCCCGTCTTCACCGGTACGTTCACCACTTAACCCCCTTCAATATCTGTATGATAGTTGACCTCGAACATCGCATAACCCTAGGCGAAAACAGCATCCAAGTTGCCAAAAAATGACAACTTTTGGGTATCGCAAAAAACTGCGGTAACTACCTATGTTCCCGGATTCGTATCTCCCACCACAGAGATCCGAATCTGAGTTTTCTTTTTGGTATGCGAAGACCACCTGACCTAGTTTAATTTTTGTTATTTACATTAATTTATTAACTGCTGTATGTAGAATTAAATCAGTTAGAAAACCCCCAAAACCTACTTATTCTAGATTTCCAGAAATTGTGATATGGAGCGTGCCCCGCCAAACGGGACCGCCTCGTCGTGTACCAAGTGTACAAAAGGGTGCGCACAGTATACCCGGACGTGTGAGTTTTTGCGAAAACTGATTTGGACGCGTGTGCGCGTCGAAATCAGTCCGTATCCGCAGAAAATCTCCCGTATCACAACTTTTGCAAAAAGTCCTGCGTATTTAGTGTACGCTTGTCAGATTGCGACGAAACTTGCGCCACTGGACTCGTGGTATCGCGCTGGTCCTATGACCCAATTTTTACATAATTCTGAGATAGTTGACCAAGTCGCCAATTGGCGGGCCCTACGGTTGACTTTTTGGACAAAATTGTGTTCGGCTCACCGGAATCTACATTTGGACATACCGTTGAGTTAGTACTAACTTTTAGAGTTTGTTTGACCAATAATTTATCCCTTTTAGAGACCTGTACCCCTGGCACATTTTTCGGTGCAAGGTGGCCCACATGTGGAGTCCGCTTTGACCCAAAATTACTGTTTTGCCCCTGTGTCCAAATTGGATGAAAGGGTAGTATTTTCTAGCTATCTCGCTTATTTTGGGAATGTTGGTGATGTTTATTTCAGCATCCGGAGACGTTCATTCTGAGGTCGTAGCTTCTGATCATGTGTGCTTGACTTCTGGACAATACAGCTTGCAGCTTTCTTACCAGGCAAGATACCTTGCCAAATTATTTACAGTACTTTGCATGCTTATTATATTTCTGTATATTTATTGCATTGCTGTATATTTATTGCATGTGTAGTTTCTTCAGTCATTACTATATATTAGATATATTGACACACACTTGACACTTAGTATCATAGAGGACAATCAGTAGGCGTATGGGCTATAACCACTCTGGTGAACCGTAGTAACTAGCACGCACTATGGTAGTCGTGTCCGATGGTCGCTACCCCCACGGTATGTCGATTGATGGAGTCACGAGGGTCGCTACCCCCACGGTATGTCGGCTGATGATGTTCTAGACCGGTGTGTGAGTTGTGAGGCTTAGATCGAGTAGCCTACCCTTGCCCATACGTCAAAATGTTGTCCTCATTTGCATTCATCTAGATTATCTTGTACAGCGTACTTATATATTTTCAAATATTATGCATGTTTACTGTATTCAAATTATCTTGCTTCTATGTATCTTGTTACGTCCCTCTGAGGACCTGGTCCCTTTCCAGGTGTAGATGTTCATGACTATTTGCAGGAGCACGGATCAGGACTTACCACTTATCTCTTCCGAGGAGGTCTTACCTTCTGAGCATCAATGATTATCTCTAGCGTTGGACCGCTTTGCTGATACACTTTTATCATCATCTTATATATATATGGTGATTTATCCCTCTCCTTTATTTTAGTATTATTATAGTCATTGGTAGTGGATTTGTCTCCACCCGACTATCATTTAAGGATTATTTAGACTTATTATTCTAGTTTAGCTATTTCATTTTGTGACTTGTTGTGTGGATGAGATTTAGTATATCGGTGACTTGTGACAATATTTATACCACATGTGAGTTTATATTCATATTACAATGTACGTGTGTATTATGGTATCCATATATTAGAGTTGCCATATACATACGGCTGGCATGCTTACGTGTTCCTAGTCCTACGTATTTTGGGACTGGTGCCTGACAATATTGTCCTCCTTATGGAGATTGATATCATTGACAGGTTGTGAGTTATATTAGTATTTATTGTGACCTAGACAACGTTCTACCGCCGATGCTGCGGCGTAGGCTGGACGTATCCATGCTCTCATGCCCCTATACCGGGTGCGGGTCGTGACACATTTTTAGTGGTGGCCTATGCAGGTCTAGCTTCGCAAGTTGTGCGATATCGTGGTAGTGCGACAACTTAGTTGAACTACTGTGAGCCTGCGATAGGATATAGGAAATAGGATTTAGGATGAGAGTATGCTCAATCACAACTAGGAAAATTTTGATCCTTACAAATGCTATACTAAATGACTATTTTCTTTGGAATTTTACTGTCCTTCCTTGATGATATCGTATCTATCACCTTAATTGATTCTTTTGGTCTGTCTTCAGGATGCCGCCGCATACTAGATCTCTGAGAGCGGGAGCATCAACTTCAGAGGGGCTTGCCACCTCTCGACCTGACGAACAGACATCGGGAGTTCCTCCTACGTCTTCTATTCATGTGGGAGTATCTGCAGCTAACGAGATTCCTACTCCACCAGTTCAGAGGATTGCCCCAGCTATGGCGGACAACCTTCCACCGACACCGATTCCCGGAGGAGTGCCTACTGACGGGGCACAGATGTTCACCCTTTTCCAGGGCATGTTAGAGGCCCAGAGAGTAACAACAGAAGCTCAGCATGTTCAAGCTGAAGCTCAGAGGGTGCAAGCAGAAGCGCACCAGGCACAGACAGAGCTGATGAGAGAGAGTATGGAGAACGCTCATCAGGTAGCTCTCCAGGCTGTGGAGAGAGTAGCACGACAACAACAGCATCTTGGTCAGCAATACCAGAGGCCAGGTACTATAGTGGACTTCAAGAGGATGATGCCTCGAGAGTTCAAAGGCACTGAAGGAATACTCTATGCTGACGATTGGTTAGAGGACATAGAGAGGAACTTGTGCTTAGCACAGATTTCGGAGATTCTTCAGATCGAGGCCGCTGGCAGTCAGATGTTTGATATCGCGCTGACGTGGTATCGTACAGAGCCGAGACTCGCTGTTGAAGGACTTACTTGGGAGGGCTTTAAGGATCTCTTCAAGGAGAAGTTCTTTCCTGACGTAGCTTTAGGAGCATTGGAAAGTCAGTTCCATGGCTTAGTCCAAGGAAGCATGTCAGTCGACGAATATGCCGCAGAGTTTTGTCGTTTGAGTCTATTCGCGCCATAGATGATTCGAGACCCAGGAGACAGAGCACGAAAATTCAGGAAGGGATTGAATAGAGAGATCAAGTCTCGTACTTTGGGATGACGCACTGCTATATTTGAGGGTATTATGATGGATGCCCAAATTGCTGAAGATGACTTGGACCTCAGGCCCAAGAGAGGATGCGATACTTCTGGAGGAGCAAGTGGAAACACAGGACCGGCCAAGCGCCCACACTTTCAACAACAACAGAGGCCGTGCCAGCAGCAGCATCAGCAACACCAGGCACCAGTTCGAGGACACATCCAGCAACAGCAGCCACAGAGACAGAATCAGCCCGTTGCCCAGTGTGCATATTACAGAAAGATGGGACATACTAGAGACATCTGCAGAAAGAGATTGGGTTCTTGCTTGTCCTGTGGATCATCAACACATCATCTTAGGGACTGCCCATCTATTCAGGCTCGTCAGAGTGGAGCAGCCACTCAGAGAGGACCAGCCAGAGTACCTACTGTACCAGAAGGCCAGCAAAGGGGGCCCCCACTTTCACCATAGCAGCAGAGGTTTGCTCAGCACCAGCAGCAGCAGAGAGGAGCACCACAGGGACAAGCTTACGCTATGACTACTGAGGAGGCCGAGCCAGCTGGAGACATGATTTCAGGTTCAGTTTCTCTCGATTCTATTCCAGCACTTGCATTATTTGATTCTGGTGCTTCCCATAGTTTCGTATCTGTATCTTATGCCCTTAAGCATCGTTTAGAAACAGAACCATTAGGTAGGAATTGCAAGATCACGACAAGAGGAGGCATTATCCTAGTCCGTGATTATTGCAAGGATCGGAGAGTGTCATTGGAAGGCCGAGAGTTGAGCGTGAGTTTACTCGTCATGCCACTTTCGGGATACGATATTGTACTCGAAATGGACTGGTTGAGTAAATACCATGCTTCTATAGATTGTCACGAAGGCAGAGTAGTATTTCGACCACCAGGAGAACCAGAGTTTGAGGTCGCCAGAGGAGCAGCAAAGCAGAGCAGAGGCACTATTTGCGAAGCCAGGATAAAAGAAGAGGAGTTACCACATCCACTGATAGCGGAGTTCCTAGATGTATTTTTAGAGGAGTTGCCAGGTTTGCCGCCAGACAGAGATGTTAAATTCTTTATAGACTTGATACTAGGAGCGGAGCCTATTTCGTAACATGTCTATAGAGTCAACAACAACGAGTTGGTAGAACTGAAGAAGCAAGTTGAGGAGCTGCAAGACAAAGGTTTTATTAGATCCAGTTCATCGCCATGGGGAGCTCCGGTATTATTCGTACCGAAGAAGGATGGCATGGTACGCATGTGTATCGATTATAGAGCTATGAATAATCTCACTATCAAGAACAAATACCCGCTGTCTAGGATAGATGATCTTTTTGATCAATTGAGCAGAGCGAAGGTGTTTTCAAAGATAGACTTGAGGTCAGGCTATCACCAGATGAAGGTGAAGAGTGAAGACATACCAAAGATAGCCTTTCGGACCATATATGGCCAGTTCAAATTTATGGTAATGCCATTTGGTTTAACTAATGCACCAACAGTATTCATGAACTTGATGAACAAGGTATTCCACCAGTATCTTGACAAGTTCGTAGTGGTATTTATTGACGATATTCTAATATATTCTAAGACCCCAGAAGAGCACGAAGAGAACCTGAGAATGGTCTTAGAGACTCTTAGGAGAGAAGAGTTATACATGAAACTTTCAAAGTGTGAGTTCTTCCTTGACAAGGTTGAATTTCTTGGACATATGCTGACGGGTGACAGAATTTCAGTTAACCCAAAGAAGATCAAAGCAGTGGAGTCATGGGCTACCCCAGTACGGTAGCTAAAATCAGGAGCTTTCTCGGACTAGCAGGATACCATAGAAGATTTGTGCAAGACTTCTCCAAGATTGCAGAGCCGATGACTAGGCTGACCAAGAAAGATATGGATTTTGTCTGGACAGAAGAATGTCAAGCCATATTTGATGAGCTAAAGAAAAGATTGACGACAGCACCAGTTTTGACGTTGCCATCCGTGACAGGTGGATTCACTATCTACAGTGATGCTTCAGGAAAAGGTTTGGGATGCGTTCTTCAACAACACGGGAAAGTAATTGCCTATGCTTCAAGACAATTATGCCCTCATGAAAAGAACTACCCCACTCACGATTTGGAGTTAGCAGCAGTTATCTTCGCTCTAAAGCTGTGGAAACACTATCTGTACGGAGAGCGTATGGAGATCTTCACAGACCACAAGAGCTTGAAGTACGTATTTACACAGAAGGAGCTGAACATGAGGCAGAGAAGGTGGTTAGAGTTGATAAAAGACTTTGATATCTCATTACAGTACCACCCAGGAAAGGCCAACGTAGTCGCCGATGCCTTGAGCAGGTATCCGATGGCTATGTACTTGACTACAGATAGACACTTATTGGCCGATCTAGAGAGCTTGGGAATTGAAGTATTAGTTCCAGGTGTTGAGATTCAGATGTGGAGATTGCAGATACAATCAGAGCTGATGGATAAAATTAGAGCTGCACAGTATGATGATGAGACTCTGAGGAGTATCAGGGCATAAGTTCGGACATGATTGACAGATGACTTCACTATTACGGATGATGGATCCTTACGGCATGGCACGAGGATGTGTGTGCCGAGTGGAGAGCTGCATGAAGAGGTTTTGCAGGAGGCACATCGCTCTCAGTACTCGATGCATCCCGGAGCCAACAAGATGTATCGAGATCTGAGGGAGCATGTATGGTGGTATGGTATGAAGCGCGAGGTAGCACGCTTTGTATCCCGATGTTTAGTGTGCCAGCAGGTAAAAGCAGATCGACAGAGGCCAGGTGGATTGCTTCAACCTTTACCCATTCCAGAATGGAAGTGGGAGCACGTGACTATGGACTTTGTTTCAGGACTTCCACGTTCTCTAGGAGGAAATGACGCGATTTGGGTCATCATAGATAGGTTGACCAAATCAGCCCACTTCTTACCATTCAAAGTGGGTACATCGACAGAGAAGCTAGAAGAGATATACGTACAGTAGATTATCAGATTACATGGAGTTCCTGTGAGTATAGTCTCAGATCGGGATAGTCGTTTCACTTTCCATTTCTGGAGGAGTCTGCAGGCTAGCTTGGGCACTCAACTCAAGTTCAGTACCGCGTATCACCCCCAGACAGACGGGAAGTCTGAAAGGACTATTCAGACTCTTGAAGATATGCTACGCACTTGCGTTTTGGATCTCGGAGGTTATTGAAAGGATCATCTATACCTAGTAGAGTTTGCTTACAATAACAGCTACCAGGCTAGCATTGAGATGTCACCATTCGAGGCTTTATATGGACGAAGATATTGTACACCGTTATCTTGGGATGATGTTGGAGAAAGAGCTTTGTTAGGACCAGAAATGGTCGTGGATGCAGCAGAAAATGTGAAAATCATCAGAGACAGACTGCGAGTGGCACATGACAGACAGCGACATTGGGTCGATAGCCACCGTAGACTCCTAGAGTTTCAGGTATAGGTTTGATTATTTATCGGTTTGTGATTGTTTTGTATTAGATTGCGTGTTAAGACTGTTTGTTCTAGGTTGGCGATTTGGTGTTCCTATGGATTTCTCCGATACGGAGCATGATTCGTTTTGGTAGAGGCGGAATGCTTAGTCCACGATATATCGGGCCCTTCAATATTCTTGCAAGGGTCGGTGCAGTGGCCTATAGACTTAACTTTCTGCCTGCTCTAGATGGAGTGCATGACGTGTTCCATGTGTCGCAGCTGAGACGGTACGTGGCAGATCCTAGTCACGTACTAGATCACTCGAAGATCGAAGTTGGACCAACGCTCAGCTATCCTGAACAACCCGTTGAGATTTTAGATCGTAGAGAGAAGGTATTGCGGAACCAGACTATTCCCTTGGTTCGTGTTGCATGGAGACATCTGGGAAAGAGAGGACGAAATGCACGAGCAATATCCGTATCTCTTCGAGACTTGAGGTATAATTTATTGTTTGATTGTTTGTTGTTGTGCTAGTTTATTTTAATTTTGAGGACAAAATTCTTTTAAGAAGGGTAGACTTGTCACCCCCATATTTTAGATTAGGGGTATTTTTGTCTTTTTATAAATTAATGTGTAAATGATTGCATGATAATTAATTATATTTAAATTACTATGATTTTATTTGATTGCTGTACTTTACCGTTGTTTCGATAATTAGAGCACTACACTAGCCATTGTCTTCCAACAGATTTCACACCCTTGTCCTAAACGTGCCAGACCGTTATTTTGATCCTTGTGTGACTCATAACCATGTCTTATTGTGCTTTATTTTAGTCATACAACATTCGTCGTAAACGACTATTGTTTAATTCTATATATATCAAACCTTGTATCCTTGTGTGTTCCAATCGAAATTGGAGACACAATCTCGACCCATTTTGAGCTACCCAAATTAGGGTAATATTCTATTCTGAGTCTACTTCATTCATGATACTTGTGTCCCACTTGATTTCAGCCCCATGTACTTCTAAATAATTTTAGAACACCACTTGCATTTATTTTTAATTAATTAAACCATAAACCTAACTTGTTCAATTTTCCAATTGTAGGGCACTTTTATGCAAAAGTGCATTAAGATGTCCACCCCATTGGACACAATACGTGAAGAAACCTATTTCTTCTTCATGTATATTTTTCCAAAATTTTGGGAGTGTGTAACTCAACATCAACCTCCTTAAACCATGACCCTCAAAACCTTGAACCAATGGAATCATAGCCATTCATTTTAAATCCATTTGAATCCTAGCCCTTTGAATATATCAATGTCAAGCCCTTTTTCCAAGGGTTTGACCAAGCCCTAATTCTAGGTCAACCCAATACATTATACCTATATATAAATATCCTCCTTTACTTCTTCTTTTCTTTTCAACCTAAAAACCTAGCTACAGTCGTTCCCCATCCCCTTCCCTATTCATCATCTCTTTCCCTTCAACCCTAGACCGGAACTTCACCCACCGGACGAACCCCCTCGCTGCCGTTCTCCTCCACACGGCTGAACCCGCTGCACTCGCCACCTCCGTCTGAAACTACTCCAACCCGACGTCTTCACCGACCGCTGAACCCTATCCCGCCAGAGCCGAAGCAGCCTCGCCGAACCCCTCTTCACCGACTGCATCACCCGAGCACCCCTGAACGGAGCCATCCCGACCATCCTGCACCGTCCAGGTCCGCCGTGAAACCCGCCGACCCACTACACCCTTCGACGACCTGCTGTCCAGATCGGCAGTAACCCGCTGCCACCTTGCTGAAGCATACGTCGACCGTCGAAACCTGCCAGAGAACCGCTGCCACCCGACTGTACCTGCACTCGACCGAATCTCGACCGGAGACGCTGCCAACCCGCTGAACTGAGCACTCCGCGACGACCTCGACACGCACGTCTCCTCCCACATACCCAGGTTCGAGTCCCCTCTTGCGTATATGTACACGTATGCGCATACGCATATTTTATGATTGTGTGCATACGTATATGATAGTATACACGTATTGTTGGTATATAGTTATATAATTGGTAAATATGCATGGTACATGTATTAGTATATGTTTAAATATATTTTGGTATATATATATATATATATATATATATATATATCAATTAGTATATATACATGTGTATATGTATTGTATATATCCCTAGTATCTGTTTAATATATATACATAACATAAATTCTATATATATATACATATATCTATTATATTTATAATTAATGAATATTAATGTATATGTTAGCTAATAATATGTATAATATGTCTATGTACTAGATGCCCCGAGTGTAACCCCGGATACCCCGTAGTTACATTAACCTGTGACCATATAACATGTTAGCAGACTGCCATATGTACACCGACGTACTGGCAAGATCGTATCATTGACTGTCTGTTATGCACATCAACTACAGACATGACACCCCTAGCGTAGTCTCTGAGATCACTATGTTTTGATTGTGTGTGTTAGTGTAATATCTGATGCAATATTGTATTATATGATATGTCTATAGGACTGTTGGATCACTCAGACGATACTTTGGAACCAGGACATTGGTATTGCCAGCTAAGGACCACAAGCGAGTACATTCTCTGACAGTTTCTATTATGTTGATTATTTCTATAATTCTAGTTGTATAGCGTATATGACTCTGACACTGTTGTTTACACGAGTTGGCATTATCGAGACCTGTCACGAGGAGTCATGATTTAGAATCCATCGTGCTAGCTGGGGAAACAGGGAAATATTAGTAGCTTATGTGATCATATCCAACTCTACTTGCATCATAGCTCACCCATACCTCACGTCGGTGCAGCCTGACCATTATATACCTCATAGCCTGTTATGTATGATTAGCCTGACTATTACTAGCATCATAGCTATCCGGATGGTTAGCCTGACCTTACATGAATCATAGCTAGTCATACATAGCAAGCCTGATCAGTCCCAAGCCGATCACATAATATGCTAATGTTTCACACACTTAGTTAGATGTTCTTGACATGTATCTCTAGTATATTGATCTAGCATCTCTACATGTTCTAGTTATTGTTCTAGCTTCCACTGATATTCCAGTTCATGGGTCTAGTATACACTTGTATTTCTATTCATTTCTAGATGTACATTGTTGATGATATATGCTCAAGTACTTCATTATTCCAGTATTCCTTTATTCCAGTATTTCTTTATTCCAGTATTTCTTTATTCCAGTATTTCTTATTGCTAGTATTCATATCTGTCTTGTATTTTTTTATACTGTATTATAGTTTTTGTCAATATAAGTGGAACTGCTGTTAGTGCTTGTACTTCGTTCCAATCCTGACTGGATATTTTTTCCAAAGGATCTTGAGGATTTCTGTACCACACACTATGGACCGGGTATAGATGCAGACTACACACGAGAGATTTTAGAGGAGACTATTCCTTTAGAGGAGATATTACCTGCAGTTATCTAGACAATATTTATCTTATGCACTGAGACTTATTTGAGGTTATTGAGTTTATGTTGAGACTTATTCTGAGTTTATGTTGGGACTTGTGGAGACTTTAGGTTGGATAACTAGACTATGGTTTATCTATATTTTGAGATATGGTGTTTGACTATGTCATTCTTCTTATCTTTTATCGTGCCTTTATACTCTTATAGTTATTGTGATTGAGTTTACATTATGAGATATTGTGAGATGTATATTGTCCTTCTTATGGAGATTGATATCATTGACATGTTGTGAGTTATATTAGTATTTATTGTGACCTAGACAACGTTCTACCACCGATGCTGTGACATAGGCTGGACGTACCCATGCTCTCGTGCCCCTATACCGGGTGCGGGTCATGACATAGGCTAGACATATGCTGACGTAATTCACCAATCGTCGTGACTGGCTAGTATATGCCACATATGCTCCCATAACAAGGGCGCTATGCAATATAATAACGTCCAGCTCTGAAGAGCATGGCATCTACACATGTAACGTCCATCGTTCCGGAGAATATGGAATCTGCATAGTATAACGTCCATATCGCTCCGTATAACTTGGAATCTGAATAGTATAACGTCCATATCGTTCCGTCGAACATGGAATCTGAATAAAGGAAGTGGGTATCCCATACACCTACTAGTCATCCTCCCTGCCCAATGCCAATGTACAAGTCACGAATACGACGTAGACATCTCGTACTATAATGCAAGTCACTAAAAAATATACAACTAAGCTAAATACTGTCACACGTGCTGCTCATACCGATGGCCAGTCAAGCATGAAGCACGCGTCCCTACATGAACTCACTCTATGTCATGCAAAGATACGTGTCAAGGCCTGGGGAGTCATATTGATAACTCTACAACTTTAGGTGGGTCCGCTAGACACTATGTCAGACACTAGTCCTAACGTCAATGCCTTCGTTGACTGCACCCGAGTTTTTCTCGGACGTGCACAGTTAAATACAATATTAAAACAATAAAACATGCAACTAAATAATGTCTGAATTTAAATAGTACAACAAGGCAAGGTATACTTGCCTGGGTCCTCAAGCTGCGAGTGCCAATAACCTGCTCCTGAAGTCTCGCAGGACGATCCAATGGTCCTATATATATATAATACAATATAATATAGCATCAGTCGTTACACTAGCACACACACAAATACGATTACACCAACTCAGAAACTACGCAAGACAGGGGTGGTACTAGTCAACTAGCAGGGTCAAGTGTGCGCCTAAATGCACGGGCGTCATATTTTCAAATGCTGTACAAAATCAGACAGTCGACTCATTAACACGTCTAGCCAGTACGTCAGTGTACATAAGGCGGTCAACTCACAATTTCTCAGGGTCATACAGTCAAATGGAAATATGGGATATCCATAAATAACACTTATGGTCATAAGCAACTACGTATATATATTACAGTCATAACTAGTATTAGCATTTAATTACCATGGAATATATATATCTATATCTATATATCAAACTAATTATTAAACACACGTACGCATACGCACGCATACTAGTTACTGGGTTCACCAACACTGGGTCTCACAATGCACATCAACTAAACTATCATGAACCAACACGCTAGCCCTAATTAATATTCACATACGCACATACACACAATCTAAAAGGAAGGCAAGGTCGAAACTGTGTGTTAGCGTTGCACGTGCACGATGGTGACTGCTGTAGGTCATCTTCGGCGAGGTGAGATGGGTCGACGATGACGACGACGATGATGATGATGATGATGATAATGATGATGATGATGGTGATGATAATGATGATGATGATGGTGGTGGTGATGATAAAGGTGATGATGATGGTTTGCCGCTGCTGTCGGAGTCCGACGGGTCAGGCGAGGAGGGCTGCTGGACTAGGGGAGAACGGGGACATGGAGGAGAATGACGGAGGTGAGGTAGCTGCTGTCGAGTTGGAGATCGACGAGGGGGAGGAGATGAGCGCCGGGAAGGGATGGCTGTGGTCAGGCCAAGGGATGGAGTTCAGGCGGTCGTTCTCGGCAGAGGAGGGGTGAACAGTGATGGATGTGGTTGCTGTCGTGGGTGGAGGAACTCAGGGACGGTCGGGGCTATCGTCGGTGCAGGCGAAGGAAGGAAGAGAACATGGAGGAGAGGTGGTGGTGCAGGGAGTCTCAGGCGAGGAGGGGTCAACTGGGTGCGGGTTGGCCGCGGGTCGACTGCTGCCGGGTTGTCAAGGAGGGATGTCAGGTGGAGTTTAGACGAGGATAATAAAGGAGGGGGCTCAGGGAGGTCTGCTGTGCAGTCGGGGTCCGACGGGTCGATGGACTGTGGGAGAGGAGGAGATGGAAGAGGGTGGTGCGGCGGACTCGGGTTGAAGTTTAGGCGGCAGAGAAGTGAAGGAAGGCGGGGTGATCACCGGAGATGGGAGGCCGAAAAAGGTAAAGAATGGGGGTGAGGGACTGTGGTGCTCGGGGACGCCGTGGAGTGGAGGATTCGGCGTGGCGTTGGCAGAGATAGTGGTGTGGTGTTAATGGTGGTGGTGTAGATGCTGTCGTGGGTGGTCAGGGGAAGGATGGTGGTTTACGTATGGCAGTGAGGGTGGTCGGTTCGCCGGCTCCGGCGGTTGCAGAGGCGGGGACTCGGGTGCTCCGCGCGGGAAGGTGGCCGGACTGGAACGGAGGGAAAAGGGTGGCTAGGGTTTCGATTTAGTTGGGTGAGTTATGGTTGATGTTTGATGATGGTGATGAGAAATATAATAGATGAGTTTTGCATGTAGGAGAGAGAGGGTTGATGGTTATGCTATTCTAGGGATTAGGGCCGGCCATGTGCCTCATTGGGATGGGGGTTGGCATTGGGAAAGGGGTTAGGATGATATATATATATATATATATATATATATATATATATATATATATATATATATATATATATATATATATATATATATATATATACACATATACATGTGCCTCTTTGGGATGGGGGTTGGCATTGGGAAAGGGGTTAGGATGAGATATATATATATATGGAAGTGTGTGTGGTGAGGATGTTGCTCCATTTAAATAGAGGGCCATGATTAAACATGGAGAAGAAGGTAGGGGAGAGGAGGAGAGAGTGGACCAGTCAATGAGGGAGGGGGGTGATTTCTTCATGTGCCTTGACCAATAGGATGGTGACACCTTATTGTATTTTTGCATAAAAGTCCTCATCAATTAAAAAATTGCACATAAAGTGGAAATTAGGATTTAATGAGGAAAAATTCCATATTTGGTGTGATGTAGTGGATGAAAAGGGTGTGCGATGTTTAATATGAGTCTTAAGGGTGTGAATGGGGTTTTGTTGGTATTGGGTTTAGTTTTGGGTTAAGTTGGGTCCTTACACTAATTTAATTAAAAATAGTGTATTAGGTGTTCTAAAATTAATTGGGAGTACATGGGATTAAAATTAGGTTGGACACAAGTGTCATGGATATAGTAGACTCAGATTAGAATATTGTCATAAATTGGGTTATATAAAACGGGTCGAGGTTGTGTCTCTAATTTCGATTGGAACGGACAAGGATGCAAAGTTAGATTTATTTGAATTTAAGAACGGACGTTTGTAACGAATATTGTGCGACTAAAATGAAGCACACGGGAAGGTATTTATGAGTTACACAAGGGTCAGAATGGAAGGCTGGCACGTCTAGGAAAAGTGTGTGAAATTTGTTGGAAAGCAAATGCTAGTGTAACGCTCCAAATATCGAAGCAACGGTAAGGTGCACAAAGTATTACGAATATTGCACAATAATCTAAAACACTATGATTTAAATTCCAATTGGCTTTAAACTAACCCTAGTCTCTCGATCCAAGTTAAGTAGACCTAAAATTTGGACGAGGGGGTTTACACCCAAGGTATTGGATTTGGTTATCAAGATTATGAGTTAATGTTGTGATACCAAGTTGGTTCAAAACCAAGGTATCTATTTAATATTTGTAATTAGAATTTTATATTATTAATAATTGTTTGACTTATATATGTAAGGTTTTACCTATTGATTTACGTATCCGGAGATATGATATCCTAGTATTTTAAGATATGGGTTTTGTGACCTAGACTTTAGTATTTGAACCCAAAACCTTTGTGCTAGATTTGTGCAACCTAAAAATAGGTAGTTGACCATAGTTTGACTATAGTTTGACCATAGTTGACTTAGAGTTGACCTAGTTGGACTTTTGACTTAGAATTAACTTGTTGACCTAGAAGTTGACTAGTTTAACTTATTTTTTTTCTGGAACCTTGTATTGATGTTGTATTCCATATCTAGGTCTTTGAGGCACCGTATCAGACATCTATTAGACTATTCTTTGGACTTCAGGCGAGTACATTCTCTGATAGTTTCTTATTTATGATATCCTCTATGTTCATTATATCTAGTGTAGATATCCATATTCTCTTGACACTATGGTTACACGGATTGGTATATTCGGATCTCGTTATGAGATATTATTCCTTGGTATATGGTGTATATGGTACAAGTATTGTTTCTTTGGTTATATTGTACATGTATATATACTGATTCTCGGGATGACTAGCTATCTTCTTGGAGAATCTCGTGCCATAGCATACCGTAGTTGGATTTATTATACCAGTCGAGGGTGGAGAGTACTTTAGTATAGATATGTGATCATACCCTTATTGTATCAAGTACTGCTATTGAATAGTGTTAATCATACACCGTACATATGATTAGCCAGGCCATATATATTGTATCATGTTCCCAAGCCGATCATATGTTAAAGCTAGTACTCATACACTTAGTTATTTGTATTCTTGTTCATTGACATATTGTTCATTATTGTGTTTATTCCAGTATTTTCTTATTGTGTATCTATCGTATCTATTATGCATCTTGTATATTCACATCTATTTACTATTAAATAGTTTTTATCATTGATTAGAACTGCTGTTAGAAATGTACTCTGCTCCATTCCTGACTGAATATATTTTTTCAGATGACACTGAGGACTGGTACCCTACACATTATGGATCCCAGGATGTTATGGGCTTAAAGTCAGAGACCCTGGCTCAGGAGGGACTTATCCCGACTGAGACAAATGACCCGGGATTAGTACCTTCTTAGTATTTCTTATACTGGATTTGTCTCCAGCTTATTTGTTAGCATTCTTTCAGACTCATTGATGTATTATTTTAGACTCATGAGTTGTATGTGACTATTTCTATTCTTTTATCTGATTTGTGCTCATTTCCATCTTAGTTCTGTGATTGAGTATATTGTTATTGTTGGTGGCTCATTATATTGTTAGATAGATTACCCAGACAGCGTTCTATCGCCGATTCTGCTGCATAGGCTGGACGTTGTTTCCGACTTGCATCCTTACATCGGGTGCGGGTCATGACAACCTTCATCATTACAAGCAACCAACATTAGTGAATCAACTCCTAGTCATCAATCTTGCCAAGCCTTCTATCTAGGCTGAAGATTCTGCTGACTATGTGGAAAATAAAGCAACCAACACTACTTTGCACTGCGTTTATGTTGAACCCTTTGCTAAAAAATTCTTGGAGGCTCTTCTTCTCCATGAACCTCTGTCTGTACCCATTGCATCTCATTTCAATATAGTTCATTATATGAACAATATGAGGATGGATACTTCATAGTCCCAGGAAGACTGGACAAGCATTGTCAGATAATTTTTGGCAAAGCTAGAAACAAAAGAGGCATGTAGACTAATAATTCTGACGAGAATATTGGAAAGATATAACCGTATCATTACAGGTAATCAGTCAAGAATATTATGCAAATGATGGGCTACAACTTAAAATATGGTTTGGGACTAAATTATGGAAAAGACAGACAGACTCCTATACGTCACTTCTCTCCAAAAGGCAAGCTGGAAACATACTACCAACAGACTGGTCTGGTTTGGGATACGTTACACCACTAATAAGTCCTGAAAATTTAGAATCGGAAGAAGAGACGCATTCTTATTCCTCTGACTCATCATTATGGAATTCTGACGAAAGCGTAGATGACGTATTCAAACATGCTTTCTCTGTAAATATGGTATCAATTGTCCCAGATGATAAAGATGCTGAACTATTGGAACCATTCGAGAATGATCCATGGGTACAACAAATAGATACTCAATGGGAGCTTCGATTTGAGCAGCGTAAACCACATACAAAGGATAAAAGAGTCCAAATTAATGTAGGAGAAGAATCTTTTCCAAGACCAATCTTTATTAGCAAGAGTCTTCCTGAAGGAGATTAACACGCTTTACTCTAGCTAATAAAGGAGTATATCTATGTCTTCGCCTGGAGTTACGAAGTTATGCTTGGCCTAGATCCTCAAATAGCCATACACAAGCTCAATATTCTTCCGAATGCTAAACCGGTAAAATAACAGCAACGTCAATTCCGTCTGGATATGATGGATGCAATTGAAGCAGAAGTCAAGAAACTCATAGCATGTGGCTTCGTTCGAGAAGAGCAATATCCTAACTGGGTAGCCAATATTATTTCAGTTATAAAAAAAATGGAAAGGTTCGGGTCTGCGTAGATTATCGAGATCTGAACTTGGCCTGTCCAAAAGATAAATTTTCTCTTCCCATTACAGACGTCACGATTGATAATACATGCGAATTTGAACGTATGTCCTTTATGGATGGGTTATCTGGATACAATCAAATTAAGATGTCACCTGATGACAAAAAATACACTTATTTTCATACACCATTAGGAGTTTACTGTTATACAGTCATGCCCTTCGGCTTGGAGAATGCAGGTGCAACGTATCAACGAGCCATGAGTATAATTTTCCATAAGTATTTACAAAAAATAGTACAATGCTATGTGGATGATATTGCTGTCAAAAGTTGTCTTAAAGATGACCACCTTCAAGATTTGAAGACTGTGTTCGAATTGATGCGCCATCACTGATTGAAGATAAATCCAACTAAATTCTTTCTGGGAGTCTCCAGTAGAAAATTTATTGGATTTGTTATAACCTCCAAAGGTATTCACATTGATCCCGATTAAATTAAAGCTATCATCGAAATGTAGCCTCCACGTAATCTCAAAAAAATTCGTGGTCTGGAAGGCCGTCTGGCATACATTAGAAGATTCATCTTCAATCTATCTGGACGATGCCGACCCTTCACTCAGTTAATAAAGAAATACTTATCCTTTGTCTAGAATAGAGTATGTCAACAAGCGTTCGACGACATCAAACGATATTTAACAAATTCGTCAGTTCTGGGGTCTCCGATCGTAGGAAAACCCTTTTGCTGTATGTTCGAGCAATGGATCATTCCTTATGAGCTCTTCTAGCACAGAAGAGTAACGAAGGCTATGAACATACAACCTATTATCTCAGTCATATGATGGTCGATGTTGAACATCAATACAATCCGGTAAAAAAAGAATACCTCGCCTTGATGTTTGCTATTCAGAAAATACGATATTACGTGTCAGGTCATACCATTCATGTGATATCCAGAGTAAATCCTCTTCGGGTATTGATGACTAATCCAAGCACCCTCAGTTCTCGTTTATCCATATAGGCAATGTTACTATCACCTTATGACATGGTATATGTCCCGCAAAAAGTAGTGAAGGGTCAAGCGCTAGCTAACTTTCTGGCAGCTCATCCTGTACCAAAAACTTCCAAACTGTACGATGACATCCCAGAGGAAGTCTTAGAGTCTAATATGGCCATGAGAGATGACACATGACAACTATTCTTTGATGGCGCATCAAAAATAGGACCCAAAGGCAATATAGTAGCTGGAGTTGGCATAGTCCTAGTATCTCCTGATAAACTATTCATTCATCGAGCATATTCTCTCAGTGAACCATGTTCCAATAATGTGGAAGAATATAATACTCTACTCATTGGTCTTCAATTAGCTAAAGAATTGGACATATAATATCTTGAAGCCTACAAAAATTTTAAGCTGATAATCAATCAAATCAGGGGAGAGAACGAGGTTCGACATGAAGACCTCATCCCTTATCATCAAGTTGCAATTGAAATGACTTTTACTTTCAAAG
The DNA here is from genome assembly GCA_036927795.1 of Iris macrosiphon. Taxonomy (NCBI): domain Eukaryota; kingdom Viridiplantae; phylum Streptophyta; class Magnoliopsida; order Asparagales; family Iridaceae; genus Iris; species Iris macrosiphon. The sequence goes on from JAYESA010000015.1 coordinate 64,732,550, forward strand.
GATTTTCATCAAGCATATGCCTCGGTTACAGAATATGAAAGTAGATGCTTTGACCGGCTTAGCAACATCGTTGGCCATTCTCCTAAAGAGACGAAAATCAATTATGCTAACATGACGAGAATTATTCTGTACAAAAAACAACTTGCACGTTGAACATAGTTATGTCATAAAGTTAACTTCCGTGGATAAAGATTGGAGAGACCCTTTTATAGACTATGCTCTTATTGGATTCTTCCAAAAAATCCGAAAGAAGCTACTTCTATTAAAAGACGTTTACTTCTTTTCTACTATGATGCCTCATCCAAAATATTATATCTTCATTCTTATGAGGTATGCGGCTACGTCGCCTTTCCAACCCTGAAGTAAGATAATCACTCTGTGAAGCTTATGATGGCATCTGTGGAGCACATCATACAGGTCCTAAATTACAAGACCACCTCAGGAGAATGGATTATTATTGGCCTACTATGGTGATAGATGTCATAGATTACGCTCATAAATACAGGTCATGTCAAATCTATGCTGATTTTATCCACCAACCAACAGAGTTCTTACACCCTACAGCTGCCTCTAGCCTTTTGAAGCTTAAAAAATGGATATTATTGGTCCGATCAGCCCATCTTCTTCTAGAGGACATCGATTTATACTTGTAGTAACCAATTACTTTTCCAAATGGGCAGAAGCAGTCCTGCTTATCGAAGTTAAGACGTCCAACATAATACATGATAATGCGTCACAATTCTCCAGTCAAGCATTTTATCAATTATGTAACAAGAATCAAATCTAGAATATAATATCTACAGCCTACAATCCAGCAACCAATGTCTTAGCGGAATCCTTCAACAAGAACATAATCAAACTCCTTAAAAAGTTTGTCTTGTACGACAAACGCGATTGGAATGAGAAACTCAGGGAGTATTTATGGGCTTATCGTACAATAGTTCAAACTCCAACTGGTTGTACACCATTCTCTTTGGTCTACGGATGTGAAGCAATTCTTCCGTTCGAAATCCAGTTACCTTCTCTTAGAATAACTATTGCTGCTAAGCTAATAGTAGAGAATAATGATCGATTGTGCCTGTAAGAATTAGAATCATTGGATAAAAAGTGCCTGCACGTTCAATAACGTATTAAACTATACCAAGCACAAATTTCCAGTGCTTTTAATCGAAAGGTCAAGGAAAGAATATTCCAGGTCAGTGAATTGGTCCTTACAGTAAGGAGTCATATGATCACAACCCATAAGAGCAAAGAAAAATTCTAAGCTAAGTGGAAAGGTCCTTATGTGGTGGAGACAATATTCTCTAACGGAGCCTACATTCTTGCTAAGCCTAATAGAGTTTTGATAATGATGTCTATCAAAGACAAATTTCTCAAAAAGTATTATGTCTAAGCACGACATATTCTTCTCCATCACCAGCAAATTAAAATATGATGTACAACAAATACATCTTTAATCCCCAGCAACTCGTAGCCTATATGGCCTCTCGAACTATTACCTATATTCATTTTTGAATAAGAAATGGGTCCTCAAAGTTTCTCAGTGGGACAATACTCAGATCCAACAGAACTGTCCCATTGAGTTCATCTAATCGATTCTCTCCACCAAAGAGATTCCATTCTTAAAGCTAAGTTTTTTTAAGGATATCCTATTCCTGATCCCCAGTTGGATTGGAAATAATCTCACATGTTTATTCACCAGTCAATATGTGTAATATGATTCATGTCCATATTACCTCTGAATCATGTTCTATTTACTATCCCCTAAAAAGAAGACAATAATTCACCCTTAAACTATTCTTTCTTCTCTTTCCCAATGGAATAAGCTAGTGGGCTATCACATCCATATCACCTCTGATAGTATTGTATCCCATAAAATTTATCATTTGTAGTCAGCATGAGTATGCCTTTAGTAATAAATCTACCAAATTCTCCCACGGAGTTATTCTGCCATGTCCATATTCGGTAGGATCCTGTTTAAAAATATATCCCGTCCACATTAGCTCTGATCTCGTTTTCAATCTAACCTATTATTTGTATCTAATAGTAGATACGCAATAAATAAATGGGTCCACAACAAGCAATTATTCTTTGAAAATTTCAATTTATTTTTATTGAAAAACTTACAAGGAAGAGCATAAGATTAGTTTTACTCAGGTGGATTAGAAAGATCAAGAAGTAACTGTGTCAGTCGAGCTAGTTGCTGGACTTTGTTCAATGTCGCTCTACTACGTGCTTCGAGCATTTTAGAGTCATCTATAGCAAAAGGAGCCATAGTAGCATATAACTCTATTATCTTGTTTCGAGCGTGGTTGAGCTCATCCTTGTTATGATCAAGCTCCAAAATATGTTCTCTTGCTAAGTCACAATGTACCAGCTCTTCCCGACGTTGGTCCACAGTCACCTTTAACTCCTCTCGCTTGCTTAAGCTGGGCTTTGAGTTCTTGGATTTGAGTGTTGAGTTGTATCACCCTATCATTATGTTCATCATGGGAGAACGATGAAAAGACAAAGAAGAAGTCACCTCTTTCATAGAAGCATTTATTCAGACAGTCTTCTTAGCATGGATCTTCAAATGCTCATGGAAAGTGGACCGACGCTCTATGAACTCAGCAGTAATTGACTCATATTCATTCTAAATTAGAGTCGAGATATCCCTACTATTAAGCTATAGATATTCATTAATAGGCTGCTCATGGCCTATCAAGATTTGCTCAAGAGCAGCGACCCTATCTTCATCCTTAAAATTTCTGATGAGTTGAATCATGGGTAAGCTAGCATCTTTCATATCCTCAAAAGATAAACCTTTCTCAAGCACCAGGTTTATCAACTCCTTGTAGAAGCATAAAAAGTGTATCTCAAATAGATGGCACAATTTTCTACAAATAAATCCAACAAGTAGAAGAATGACGCACTTTCTACTTATTTCAGAAGAAAGACTCGTATTTTCTTATTTTGGCGCAATTTCTATTAATTTTAGAGGATGGCGCACTATTCAGAGAGTAGATGTCACATCCCGATCCCGCAGGGGGCTGTTCGTCCTCGCTTGGGTCCTTGCGGGACCGATCGTCCTCGTGTGGGCATGATGCCGTGCAAGCCTAAGCTGCGCTTGCATAAGGCCAAGGCTTGAACAAGGGCAAGTAAGCTATTCAAGACGAGAGCAGCGGCACACTATTGCAGAAAAGTAAAGAACACAATGTCATATAAAAATAAGCTCTTTATTGATAATCAAGATATGTTAGCGCTTGGCCGAGATTAGAATTCGCTTAAGCTCTCTTTCTCTCGGTTACAATGATACCGTTCCATATATTACATTCCTTTATATAAAAGCAGCTCAAAGCAATCTCGATACGGCTCAAGGCATCGACTATAGATTTTCGGGTCCTTGGGGTGAGGCACGACTATCGCTTTCTCAGACTATCCAGCACCTGTGAACAAGCAAACTGTTGGTGGGTCAGCACTTTGGAGAAAGTACTAGTGAGTCTAAAATCAACGAACAGAAGCAACACTCCCTGAAACCAACACTAAGTAAGCATGTGACAAAATATTATATTACTAGTGATCTTTCTAGTTTTACCTAGATTTATTTCATGCAGCACAGGATTAGAGTCAGTTTACATCTTTTCGAAAATATGTCTTTGAAACTAGTTTGCATATTCAATACATACAAGCAAGCTATAGAGACAGTATTCTATCGTACAATGCACAACATGTATCGTGAGCCATATTCGATCTCTTAGGAACAAAAATTATCTCTAGTGGACTGTTCATCTCGAATCAAGACAAGTGTATCAAGTGGACTATTCGATTCAATGCAATGGGAACAGCAGCATATTCAAGTAAAAACAGATATATCCCATTTAGCATAAATGACAAGGAACATATGGAAATGCAAGTGATCACTTATTCAGTGATCCTTACCCATAGCTGAACGGTTATCCTGCAGCAGACATACAAGTTAGCAACACACATACACACACACACACACACACACACACACACATATATATATATAAACAAGATTCTCCTTCCCTGTTCGTCTCTGCATTAAACAGTTAGGTATGCAAGAAGGCTAGCCTAGCATGCGTCCTAACTACATGATGGTCCCCTTCACGGGATTAGCAGTTGGGACGTAAAAGCCTATCACACTAATAGATCTCCATATCATACCCTCCCGTAAGTAAGGACTACATGCCTCAGGATATTCTAGATCTCTCCTAGGCCGAACGATCCCAGTGCCCCAGGAAACGTTCGAGAGATAAACCTTGTGCACAAGTTGTCCATACCAAATGCATGAATGCAAGTTTCTATCAGATAAATATGCTATCATACAATTGATGAACAATGAACAAGAAAGTCTAGCATATCAATCAAGCCATAGAGCCGGAGCTCTCAATACTCTTGCCTAATAGCTACATCCTCTCGCCTCAGTGTGGACTATTAGTCTAGATGCACCAGTTCAAGCTATTCATATTGTTCTATCTTATTTACAAGCGATCAATGAAACATGTTCAAGCAATCTAGCTCTTTTAACAAGTAATTGGGAAGAAAAATTCTATAAATCTAGCATACAATTCTATCTCTTTAGTGCTATAGCGAACATGCAAGCAATCTATTATTTAAGCAAGCGTAGTAGTCATTCCTCTATCTCTTTTAGACAAGCATGTAGTTCTACTCTAGTTTATCATACGATGGAAACATATGAACATTCTTTTATTCTTGTTTATTAGCATGGCAGTGGTTCATTCGATAGCGGTGTCCGTGTAACTAAGCATGCAATAATTCTATCTTTTCTTTGCATGTCAATAGATCTTTTTTAGACAAGCATTCAAGTTCTCTAGTTAGGCAAGCAGATTCGTTTCAATAAAAAGCAATATGAGTTCCTTATTAAGCATGCAGAGTCAGGTTCTATCATTCTTCTTATGAAACTATCTTCTTAAGCTGACAAGCATTGCAAAAACTCAGATTCATTATTAACGCGTGCAAGAATTAGAGAATAAAGTTTTGCCCACTCACTTAGATCAATCATCTTGTGTTTCGATCAGAGAACACTTTGAGAAGGCTTCCGCTCGACCCAGCAAAGCGATATCTCTAGTACATAGTGCCTACGCGGAGCAGGGCACTATAGTAGAAAAGTGGCGCACTTTCTTAATATTATGAAAGATGGCACACAAACGATCTTATCTCTCTCAACATTTAATGCAGCAGACTGACAGCTGACAGATACAGAAACTGAAGAATCATAGATCATTATTATAGCGGAGCTACTTACGCAGATCCAGTTTATCATTTAGCGACCCAACCGCAGTACCATTCTCTTCAAAAGTGCCTGAAGTGCCAATCTCTTCAAAAGTGCGCCGCAGTGCCAATTTCTTCAAAAGTTCGCTACAGTGCCAATCTCTTCAAAAGTGTGCAGTAGTGCAATTTTCTTCAAAAGTGCGCCATAGTGCCATTCTCTTCAAAAGTGTGCCGCAGTGCCAATCTCTTCTAAAGTGTGCCGCAGTGCCATTTTTTTTCAAAAGTGCGTTGCAGTGCCATTTTCTTTAAAAGTGTGTCGTAGTGCTATTCCTTCAAAAGTGAGCCTCAGTGCCAGCTCCCTCAAAAATGTGCTGCAGTGCCAAATCCCTCAAAAATACGTCGTAGTGCCAATCTTACTAAAAAAGCGCCAATCTCCTGACGACTTCAAAAGTGCGCATACTATCCTAACCGAGAATGAGCAGATACGAATGTGTGTCTTACATGCCATAATTCTCGTGAAAGGTGTACAAATAATTATTCCCCATGACTTATGCTTTCCTCGTATAGGAAGCTACGTGTTAAGCAGGCAGCAAGTTGTGCACCCACTCATGTAGAACGTGGGGTATTAATCCACCAAAAGTGCGCACATAATGGTAAAATAGTGTTGACTGTCCATAGTATACGCACACTCTCGTAACCGCTCCTAAACTCTATAAATACAGGTTCTGTACAACCAAGAAGGACAAGAAGGGCACAAACAGCATCTACCTTCAGAATACACACAGAGAGGAGCACATATAGATAGATAGAGAGAAAGGGGCTAGAATTTTGAAGTCTTTGAAATTCAAGAGCAGTATGAGAGAAATAGAAGTTTATCGTGCCGTTGTGCCAGAGCTTTCTTATTGTTCAACTCTCTAAGTTGTTCGCAACATTTTCTATATTTTTTCGTCTTTGTGTGCAATTCTTTGTCATGCCTCGATTCCTGCAAGGGGCTGATCCTCCTCGCATGGCACCTTGCAGAACTGATCATCCTCGCATGGGTGTCATGTCGTGCAAGCCTGAGTTGCGCTTGCACAAGGCCAAAGCTTTGAACAAGGAAAAATAAGCTATTCAAGACGGAAGCAACGACCCAATATTACAGAAAAGTAAAGAACATAATGGCATACGAAATTAAGCTCTTTATTGATAATCAATATGTGTTACAAGAGGCACTTGGCCGAGATTACACTTTGTTCAAGCTCTTTTTCTCTCGATTACAATTGTATCATTACATATATTACATCCCTTTATACAAAAGCAGATCAAAATATCTCAATACGGCTTATGGCATCAACTTCAAATTTTTGGGTCCTGGGGATGAGGCTCAGTTATCGCTTCTTCGGACGATCCAGTATCTACGAACAAGTAAACTGGTGGGGGGTCAACACTTTGGGAAAGTACTGGTGAGTATAAAATCAACGAACAGAAGCAACACTCTCTAAAACCAACACTAAGTAATCATGTGATAAAATATTATATTACTAGTAATCTTGCTACTTTTACCTAGGTTCATTTCATACAGCACAAGATTAGAGTCAATTTACTTCTTTCAAAAATATGTCTTTGCAAAAAGTTTGCACAATCAACACATTCAAGCATGCTATAGGGACAATATTTTACTCTGCAGTGTGCAACATGTATCATGAGCTATATTTACTAACTCTTTATGAACATAGGATATCTCTAGTAGACTATTCATTTATACAAGGGGGCAGCAACATATTCAAGTTAAATATGCAAGTCTAGGAGCAGTACAAGATTCAAGTATAATCAGAAATTATTACATCACTTTTCAAGTAATTTTTACCTCTCGTCGAACGGTTATCCCTGCAACAGACATACAAGTTAGCAATAATTTGTATATACAATTGGGTTATATTTCCCGTTCGTCCCTGTATCAAACAGTTAGGTATGCAATAAGGGTAACCTAGCATGTGCCCTAACTACATGATGGTCCATGGGTTGCCCTAGATTAGCAGCGGTGACTCAAGGTTCAGCTCTGCACTAGTACGCGCATATGTCAACAGCTGTGACTCAAGGTTCATCTTTTCACCAACACACAAGAATACTAGTAGCTGTGACATCATGGTTCTTCTCTACACTAATAGAAAATAATATCCCCTAGATCCCGTAGGACCGGAACATTAGGGTGCTCTCACAATCTCCTCCGGACCGACCGATTCCCAGTGCCCCTAGAATCGTTCGAGAGACTATTACCTTGTGCATAAGTTGTCCGAGACCAATGCATGATAAGAAACATCTAACAGATAAAAACTATTATGATGCAAAATACATAAACAAGCATATCTCTCTCTTTTCTTATCTAATAGCCGCACCCCCCAGATCCCAAAGGACCGAAATATCAGGGCAGGCTACTAGTCTCTTTTCTTATCAAGACAAACCATTAACTCTTTATAACAATACAAGCATACATTCAATATAGCTTTTGCAACAATAACAAGGAAACATGTAATCGATCTCTATCTAATAAGAATGGCGATAATTCTTCTCTTATCTTTTAAACAAGCATGTAGTTCTACTCTTGTTTTATCATACGATAGAAGGACATGTTCAAGCGTTCATTTTACTCTTCTTATTAGCATGGTAAGGGTTCGTTCGATAGTTGTGTCAGTGTAACTTAGCATGCCATATTCTATTCTTTTACTTAGCATGACAAGGTTCTTTTCGATAGCAAGCAATACAAGTTCTCTAGTTAAGCATGCAGAGTCAGGTTCTATCATTCTTCTTATAAAAACTATTTCCTTAGAACAAGCAGTATAAAACTCAGATTCATTATTAAGGCATGCAAGAATCAAAGAATAAAGTTCTGTCCACTCACCCTGATCAATCATCTTGTGTTTCGATCGAGAAACTCTTCGAGAAGGCTTCTGCTCGAGCCAACAAAGCGATATCACTTGTACATAGTGCCAACACGGAGTGGGGCACTATATTCTCTATCATCGTGTGCATTTTTTCATCGTCGAGTGGTCCAAGGAGTAAAATGATCGTCCGTAGATCAGATCTCTATAGCTATACTTTCCCAGAATCAATTGTACTTAGATTCTTGTTTATGATCTTTGTTGTAATTTTCTTTCTTTTCAACAGTTTATAACATAAAATTTTCGTATAAACTTTTCTTCGCAAACAAGATGGTGACTCTGTTGGAGAATTTTTTCTCCTCTGACGAGAAGGTGATAGCTCAACTCGACACTACTTTGGTCGACTCGACGCAGAAGACCTTGGTCGTGAAGTTCAACCAACAGGTATATGAAGAAATGCTCTATTCTGGGGGTAGTGCTCACCCCTTATTCAAACTCAAGTCGAGGAAAACTCACAAAATATGGGTGCCCAAACCTCGTCATGCATATCTCGAAGTTGCTGCCAACAAAGAAAAGAGCATTCTGATTGACGAGAGTTCCCCTGTCAATTCTGTTCAGATCAATAACTTGGTGGACAACTCTCTTACGTTAAACAAGGGATACAATTAACGCAACTTGTGTAATTTCAAGCAAAGGGTGATTCACACCCAAGCTTCTGAATCCCTTGCGTTAAACAAGGGATATAATTCGCGCAACTCGAGCAATTTCAAACAAAGGGTAATCCACACCCAAGCTTTTGAATCCCTTGCATTAAACAAGGGATACAATTCATGCAACTCGCACAATTTTGAGCAAAGTGTGATCCACACCCAAGCTCCTCAGCCCGCGCATATTCGTTGTAATATGCGAGGCAAGCAAGGTATGGATACCGCTTTTTAAACCAACCAGCACACAAATAAAGTGTTGATCATGGAGAATCATTCTCCTAACATGTTGATTACGCGCACAATGGAAGAAAAATTATGCGCCACTCGTACGCCAGGTCAAGACCTCCGTGCAAAATTAAATGCTTGTAGACAAACTGTACCAACTTTGTCTGCGCCACAGAATGTGCGCCAAACATGAGCAATCTCTACATAATATATTAAATGTGTGCGAGTGCACAAGAGGACTATTAGAGACAACTTTCTCTCCTCCCTGAAGAGCAAAAACTCAAGATATAACGAATCACTTGCCAATCAAGCCAACATATCACTCTATACACAAGGGACCAAAAATGTGCAAAGAAGATTCAATATATCTCATGTAAAGAGGCAGAGTCTGCCATATTCCTCCTCTTCTCTTCCCTCTTTTGATTTACATGAGCTTATTGTACAAAGACATCAAGAGAGGGACCCTTCTGACATTACAATAGTGTTTCCTAATGAATATCGTTGCAATTTTTATAGAGTTGTAATCGAATATTGCTGTGTATCAGCAAAATGGTCTGTGTTTGACCGATTGACGTATACTATGTCTCCTAAGCCTCAACATACAAAGCAAGTTGACAACCAGGAGCACGATGACGAATTTCTCTTTGCTTCAGCATATATGGCTTCGCATCTTCCCTATGGTAAGAGACAATCAAGATAAAGTTCTTCAAGAACACCCAGCCAGAGGAGATTTGACCAACTCGTTGACTCCTTTGAAGGAGTATACCAAAATACTCGTTCTCGAAGATGGGAGCTCATTTGTCACGAGAATCCTCATTCCTCAGAATTTGAGGCTGGGGGTAGCAATCCTCCTAATTCTGAACCTGACAATGTAGACTCCAACTACACGGTTCTTTCTACCAATCCCTCTGTCATATACATGGATGTTAATATTTATGCCATTGGTGATAAACAAGAAGCTTCTCCATCAGAATCTACCGAACAATGCCTCAACTCATTAGATGCTGCTCTCAAGGACATGCACACCATGATGCAAAATATGCATCAAATGATGACAGTCCAATATTCTGCTACACCAGCACCCGTCCAAGTATCTTCAATCATACCTGCATAGCCTACTCCTTGAACGACGCCTCTGTAGGATAACACAAATACAGAAGTGGTCATAAACCATGAGTCAGTAGAACCAACTCTTAATTCTCTCAATATTGGGGGTGGATCTCCGTCGGTGATGATTCCTGTTCAACTAGGATCCTATCAGTCAGCCGCACCACTCTAACCAGAAGATCTCCTCGAAGCTATCTGGGAGTTGCATGCATAGGTCGATGTTTTAAAGAATAAAGACCAATTCTGTAAGATAGGGGTAAAATAGCCTTATCCTCCGCATTGGGATAATATTCCATTCCCTCCTAAATAAAAATCCCAATCGATAGTCTTGTTTGAAGGCAGGACATCACCGAGTCAATATATCAATTACTTTAATATGATGATGGCTCATCTGCAGAAAGATGATGCTCTCCTTACCAGATTATTCATGGGATGCTTGGCCGATATAGCCTACGATTGGTATCACAGTTTACCTGATAACTGCATATCCTCGTTTGATGACAAAAATTATTTTTTTCTCTCATGATTCTACAAGGGAGGCATGGATATGACGATATCTTCACTCATCAATATCAAACAGAAAGAGAAGGAATCTGCTCATAAATTCGTTGAGCATTTCAGGCAGGCAACTCTGAAGTTACCCCTCTGTATTCCAGACTTCGTATTCATTGATACCTGTAAAAAGAACCTACTACCTATAGTAGGGCTCTTGTCAGGTCCAACTCAATTTCAAGACCGGACATCGTTCATCATCGGGGCCGAAGCTACTGAAGGCAACGCAAAAATGACACACAATTTGGGGTTACAAATGACCGATGAGGAAGGAAAATGTCCCTCCAATAGTGCGAATAATCGAAACAACAAAGAAAATAAGGCCTTGGTGATAAATCTGTCAAAGCGACCCACCTCTCCTCCAACACAAAATCCTACATAGTCTTCTAGGCCTAAGAAAGAATATTCCTTTGACGAGAGTGATATCCCCAACATTTTTGAATGCTTGATAAAAAGCAACAAGTTGCAATTGCCTGATGTCAAGCGACCAAATAAGGCTGGTAAAATAGATGACCCAAAGTATTGCTTGTACCACCGATATATACATTACCCTACCAAGGCTTGTTATATCATGAAAAGGAAGATACAGCAGTTGATAGATGCTAAAGCTATCACCCTTCACAACGAAGAGAAGACAGTCACTGCGAATATAGTGTCTCTTCAATTCAGCGACTTTCCAGTACAAGAAGTCCTGAATGGCGTTGTTCTAATACCTCGAGCTATGATGGAAGTGGTAAATCTTCTGTCGCCTAGAAGTCAAACAGAGAAATTGGTGCCTCTTACCATATATCATGGCTTGATTATGTGGATTCATCCCAACCTGCTGTCAGATTGGGACCAGGAAGAAGCATCTTCCAATTCAAAATCTAAAAAGGGTAAGAAGTATAAATTATGCAATATAATTTCTTTGGATCCTCATTCAGATGGAGATAAGGACCAATATCAAAAAGATGTGATCTCGATATAAGACTTCAAAATATGAATATTGCTCCACCAAGCTCTAATTGCAAGCTTCAGTTGACGTACCGGTAATGATCCATGATTGGCAGCATTCCGCTATATATGGCGCAACAAATCTTTAGTGCTTATGAAGGTGTTCCTACACAAATTTCTTCTCCTTCTGCAACAATTATAGCATCGACCTTGACTCAGGTGCTTGAGGAGGATCTCCCCTAATTTTATCGATACAACCAACAATCTGTAGGTTTGATGCAAAAAATGGGGTATAATTTCCAGAAAGCTGAAGGTTTAAACTTTGACAAGTGACGACGTATTCCTCTACAACTCTGAGGATAGTTCAGTAAATCTCGTAGTAGATTGGGCTATGATAAGACCAGCTCATAGACTCGCTTTAAGAAGGCGCATGATAAAAAGAAACTCAAGTCCTGTAACATGGTACTTCTTTCTCCAATGCCCGAAGAAGAAGCCATGACTGGTACCAGGTCCGGCAAATATTATCATAAAACTTATGAATCTATCCCAAAAGATATTCCTGACACTCTTCCTACTTTACCAACTTCTGCTGCTCCTGTCACAACTGAACCTGATGTAGAAGCATGAAAAATACGCTGGAGAAATTATATATTGGCTCAACCAATCCTTGTCTGGGATAATGCCATAGTCTAGACTTTAACCTCAAGATAAATTCTCCTGTTCTATTTTCAACATCAATCCCCAAAAGAAAATGTTTTCTTGCCTAATGTATAATTTCTCTTCTCCTCAAGGTTTTCCTTAAAATTTTATTCCTCGAATTTCTTCTCTTCGTTATTCATCTCTCCAAGTCACAAGTACAATGATGGTACCACTCAAGCACATACTAGAATTTCTGGAATCCGATCATTATCTTCCAAGTGAGATCCTAAAATTTTATCTCCTTTAGCTCATAATCATCGTTCCTAGCATTGCTATCATATACAACCACTAGTTTTCATCATCAGGCTATGCATTTCCATAAATTATTCTAGGTCATGATCAACAATCCTTCTAGCTCTCAGTACTTCCAAGATCACTGCTACCTCAAGCACGGGTAGGGTACTACTGGGTCCAACTCTCTTGCCAACCTTCCATACTAGTTCTAGAATCCAAAGAACCCTTCAATCTATCCTGATAAGGTAACAATCTTCTCAGATAAAGGTATACAAATTATGTCTTCTGCCGTCTGGTCTTCGATCTTCTTCTGGAGGGAAATTATCAGTCACAAGCATTCGTCTTCCCGAACAATAGGGGACGAGAAACAAGGATAGCGATATCGACGAAGATTGAACGAATGCAAATTGGAAGTCCAAGGGCGATAATCACATACAAAGAGTTTTTAAAATCTATTATGGATTAAGATCCTATTCAACAATCATAATATCTATTCCTAATTTGCAGGCTTGCTTGGCACAGTCAGGTGACCAAGACGATTTAAATCGGACTTGCATGGGCCACCACAAAAACATGTAATGCCTCAGTCCCAAAATACGTAGGACCAGGAAAATATGACACGCCAGCTATGCATTCGACCAGACTTTGGTCTGACTCGAATACGTATAAGCTGTAAAATATAAAGGGCACTAACTAGATATCCCCTAAATGTAAACCTCTAAGTCTCAATCCACAATGTACAGAAGTATACAAGAAAGAGCTATATGTGCTAGAGTCGGCCGCCCAATAACACACTAACTCGAATAGACTCGAGAAGAAGTATGAGTCTATAAAAACTAGGCTACAACAGCAGATGTATAATCAATGTACAATAACCATAATGCCGATAGATAAGATGCGAGTACCTGGTACCATGCTCGCAAGATATACGAGTCCCTCAGTATCTCCAAGTGCTCCGTAATCATCTATGATGCAAAACTGGCAGGGAACCAGGTCCTCAGAGGGACGTAACAAGGTACAAAAATACAGCAATGCGAAGTAAACAGAAAATACAAGTGCACGACAGGGTACTCTATCATAACCAACTAGTGTGACACAGTTTAAAGACAATATTCGACGCATGCGCTGTCCAAAATAAAATGTAGCTTCAAACACAGAGACACACGGGGCGTACCGTAGCTCCGAGCACAGAGACACACGGGTGATACACTACTCTAGAATACAGGATCACTACATATACATATATAAGCGCGTGCAGAGGAGCCCAAACGTTTAGTAACTGTCTTCCTCTTCCCAAGCGGTCAACGATGGTGCGCTGAACCTGAACCTCTATCTAACAGTCTCGACACACAGAAATAACTCAACAGACGCGACCCTAAGGTCGTCCCAGTCTCAGGTCATGATGTCAGTATCAGGATACAGGAATCTAGCACGATCACAGTATATGAGTGTGTCCTGGGGTATCGTTGTACTCAGGTACGTGCATCGAGGTACTACAAAGCATCTAATAATTATTCTAAGACGTTACGACGAACGTCAGCACCCGGTTGTGATCCAGACACGAAATATCGAACGTCGATATAAATACGCGCACAATGTACATAAAGAACAATGATATCTGCAATCTGAAATACAGGGAGGCAATGTACACTTGCCTGCGTGCGGCTGCTGGTGACGGGGTCCCGGTACCACGTCCAAGTCCTCAGGTCCCGCAGTACCTAGAGATGAGATACAAACCAATAATCAATAATCTATTCCATGACTGACAGGGATGCGACACACATCTATACCTAAACTCAGTCTCAGCTACGGCTCACAGGGACAAGACTCTAGGGGGTTGACCACAGTTGACTATCGGTATGATACAACAATCAACTAGTCATCTGTACACTCTCCTCGACCAATCCTCATTCTTACCATATTCATCACATGGTTCAGTAGTCCAGGTATGCTCAATCCCTGACAGTATTTACTTATTAAATATTAGGTCTTCCTCAACCCCCAGTATTATTTCACCCACAATCACTGTTCGTCCATACATATTTCCATGCACATAAATAAATATGTTAAACCCTAAATCTCAATGTCTATCATTCAAATACATTTTTAATATACTGATGACGAATAAACCCCAAGTTCACTATAAAACCTTAATCTCAAGTCATTATATTCCACGTTCACCTTAATCATCATTGGCCTTAGTCATCATTAACCTAAATCACATTTACCTTATTCAACATTAACATTAATCACATTCACCTCATTCAACATGAACATTAATCATCACTAGGAACACATGATTATTTATACTTCACCACAACTACACAATATTAATAAACACCAACCCTAGCTAAATCCACACATCCATATATATGCCAACAATATAACCATTAAATCCCAACAACTATATCTACATATATGCTCAAAATACTACATCATATACCACATTGAAACCTAAACCCTAGCTAGTATTAACACATGAATATATGTAAATAAATCCCTATTAAAACAATATAGAAATCTGGAATAAAATCAAGAGAGGGGGAGAGTCGACCTCGATGAGGTTGATGATGACGGAGCACAGCCGGTGGAGGGTGGCTGCGAGGTGGTGCCGAGTGGTGGTAGCGGTGATGGTGGGGGCTAAGGGTGGTGGTGGTGATGATGAAGTCAGACTGGACAGGGAGGTTGGCCGGACGGGGGTGCACGGCCGGGCCGGAGTCGTGTGTACAGGCCGGGTGGGGGAGATGTGCACAGCCGAGAGGTCGGCAGGGGAGATGTGCACTGTGGGTCGGCGGGGTAGAACAGGATCGGTGTGGCAGGGGAGAAGCTGGACAGCGGCCGAAGTCGTGGCTCGGTCAGCCGCTGGAGGTGGCCGCACAGTCGCTGCGGTCAGGGAGCTGCTGTTGACAGCAGGCACTGCACAGTAGCTGGAGTCGGGGATGCTGCGTTGGAGCCGCCGAGAGTAGGTCGGAGCCGTCGGGGTGCTCGACTGGCCGGAGCCGAGTCAGTCGGCCGGCCGGTCGGGTCTTCAGGAAGAAGAAGGAGGAAGAAGAAGAAAAATTTTTGAAGGAGGAGGAGTTTGTATGGAGAATAAAAATGGAGGAGCGAGGAGAGAGAGAGAGAGAGGGGGTTTTCTAGGCTCCTTGGGATTAGGGCCTGCTTGGTTTATTGTGAGGGTGATGGTGATGGTTTTATAGGGAGGAGTGTGTTGGATGGAGGGTGTAGATTAGCCCATATAAAATGGAGGGCTAAGATTCCATATGAAGACTTGGTTTCTTCATGCAAGGAAGGGGGAAGGAAATGTTGACTACGGTCAACATATGGTAAGCTCTCCATTTGGTCATGGCCAATAGGGTCAGGACACCTAAATTAATAAATTGCAATTAAGTCCCTTAAATTCGAAAAATTGCACGAACACATAAAATAATGCAAAAATTGTGGAGAAAATTATTTTTGGTGATTTGCAAGGTGAGGGGGGTGTTGGGTGTTTGGCACGGGTTTAATTTAATGGCCATCGGGATTAATTGGGGATTAAAAATAGGATTAGGCAAAATTGGTATCCTCGATTAAAATAGAATTAAAGTGTCCCGCTTTTAAATTAAATGGGGGCACTTGGGGTCAAAATTCAGAAATGACACAGGTCAAAAATGGTGGAGGCTTGGAGTCAGTCTTGGACCCTTTAGTTGGTCCAGCTCAACGGGTTAAGTTGGTATCACAAAACTGAGGGTAACGACACAGGTGTCCGACACGAAATTAAATATGGATTTTAGGATACGGGAAGTTGTGCGATTAATTTAAGGCACAACGGATTTGATTTTTGGGTGACGAAAAGTCCAGTGCCTAAATTGGCGAGTCAAGTCAGAAGTACAAAAGTCCAATGGAATTCATTGGCTGATATTGGGCTCCGAACAATTAAACAATGATAGGGCGCGCCAAGGGTTTAATTAAATAAAAGACCACTACTCTAAACCTCAACATCTGCTGCTAAATCCGATAAAATTTTCCAAATCCTAAACTGACTATCTATAGAATTTATCGAGGGGGTTTACATTTTTATAGGGAAGATGGGGTTCTTCTTGAAGGTTTAATTGTGTTTGGATGGAGATATGGTGGAAGGATGATGAAAAATATAACTTTTGGAAGAGAGAAGAGAATTTTTGGTGAAGGAGTTGATGTTGTGAGGGTGAGATGGCAAGGGGGGCTATTTTCATGCGTGAGAGAGAGGAGAGGGGTCGGGTAGCTATGGAAAAGGGATTTGATATGGTTAGGGTTAGGGTTTGGGGGTAAGTTGATATATATATGGCCTTTTTAAATAGATTTAAATATAGGAGGGGGTTATCCTAATGCTAATTAGGTTCGGCGAAGGGGGAGGGGGCTGCTCTTGGCCAAAAATGAGACGGTGGGGTTGGTTGTTATGGTTAGAATTGGATAAGGTTTGGTTGTTGCGTTGGTTAGGGAAGAGGTTAGGTAGTTATTTGCCAACTAGGATGCCACCTATACCACTTTCTATAGATTGAACTCCTATAAATAAAAATAAATTAATTTAAATATCATTTATATATATAATATATATTTACATGGGAATATTTGTGTGCACTACATGCCTACATGTGTTTGGGTTATGTTTGGGTCAAGTTCTAGTCAAAATGAGACAATTTTACGGTAACCGTAATCTAGACTTTCGTTAATATTTTTGGAGCATGAGGGAGATCAAATAAATGCAACATCCATATTCCAAATATATTAGACTCAATTAAGATTAATATTATAAATTTTTTTAGAAGAAAAAAGGTCGTGCATTGCTCAAAATATCAAAGTTATGGCAAAGTGTCATATATATTAAAAAGGATTTTAGAACTTAATTCTTTAAATCTATCTAATTAAACAAAATAATAAAAATAATTAAAAATTACCAAATTATCCCTATTCCAAAATGAGGGGGCTTACACATGATTTGCTGCTCGAATCACGAAGAGAAGCCGAAGAGTTTTTACCCCCAAATATAAATAGGCGGGTTGAGGAGAGAGAATTTTTTTTACTGTTCTTAAATCTCTTTGTCTCCTTCTTTCTTAAGAAAACCATAGCTTTCTTCTTCCTTTGAATCTTTTATCAATGGCCCCAAGGAAATCTCAGACGAGCAGTAAGGACAACAAGGATAAAGGAGCAACTTCTTCTTCTCGGACTACGACGAGGAGGAGGTCGACAGTGACTCAGCCCGCTAGAGAACGACTTAATATGCCGTCATCGAGATTCACATCAGGAGATGTAGCACATCCTTCTCTGATAGGCATGGCAGTTGTCTTCTTCTTCCCTATTTTTTGTTTTTTTACATGTACAATGTAAGCTTTTAACAATGACAGAAGGATAAAAGAAAGAAGAAGAACGAAGACATATAATACAGAGACACGTGTACACGCGCACTTTTCTCTCGTTCAGAGAAGAAATAGACACTTTGGAGCATTTTCCCTCGTTCAGAGCGACAACAGTCATCTTGGCGCACTTTTTCTCGTTCAGAGTGAAAACAGCCATTTTGGAGCACTTTCTCATTTATTGGCGAGTCGGCGCACTTTTTTCGTTCAGAGTGGAAACAGCCATTTTGGCGCACTTTTCCAATTATTGGCGAGTCGGTGCACTTTCGTCTATTTTGATAGATTAGTGCATAAAATGATTTTATCTCTCTTCTTTATGAGATTTGTTGACTCCTCGTTTGTGGCTTTTGTAGTTGACTTGGGTATGGATCCTTTAGCTGAACTGATGGGATCCACTATTGGACTTTTGCATACCAATTACCTGGAAGACTTATCGCACATTATTGAGTTTTCCTAATCTGATAAGAGGATGTCCAGCACACGCCAATTTTTGATAGCCGGGCAAGGAGAACAGATGTTGACATCTTTGATAAGAGGCGAACCTCTCACTTTCTTTGCGAATGAGACATATTCTAAGCCGGCTTTCTTGTTTGGTGACGCCATTCATCAATCATCTCAGACTAAAAAAAAGAAGGAGAAGTGGTTATTCAATGTCTATGATAGGGTCATGTATCTCCCAGAGATGTCAAAAAGTTTTCCTCTGTCTGTCTTCTCCCATGCTACTTATCCACGGAAGATGGAGTGGAATTTGAACCCCCTACTAATGGAGCTAAGTCGAGGAAGATTAGCTACAAACATGGTTGTTTCTTCAGTTCCAACGATGGACATTCAGTTTAAATGCGAGGACTTCATCCTGGGAACGTACCAAGCGAAGATTATTCATTGATTCAACCTATTCAGTGTCCTTTGTTCGCCAACACTTACATTGATGCTGAAGGCATTTATCCTCAGAAGAATATTCGACTGCCTGGATGGTTGACCAATAAAAATATCTATTGGCATCGAACAACAACATGGATATTGGATCAGTATACCAAGAATCTCGTATCTTCGGACTTATATAATGCCTTGTTAGCGACTTGCTACGATATTGCTCCTAATTCCAATATGTTCTTGGCTTTATTAGAGGGATACAAGTCTAGTACTGGCACTATTTTTACTTCTCGTGGCGATTTGGGGTTCGCATTACACAAGATAAAATTTATATATGCACTGCCAACATGGGAGATTCCTTATGAGGAGTATGTGCCTACCAATACGGAATTGGCAGATTTTATAAAGACTGAGCCACGTCTAGTTGAAGTGTATCAAGAACTGATGTGCCACTACCTGGCTTGCAACCACTACTAAAACACTGATTCAGGCACTGTCTTTATCAGAAAGTGGTTTCAATACCTCTTTAACAATAGAAGCGAGAAGGAATGCACAGAGATTCGACCGCTTCGACCTTTGAGTTCTACTAGAGTTGAAGAACTCATGGCAAGTCATAATGCTGAAGATAAGTACTTTGAGGATCGTGTGGGAAGTTTTGTAACAGGTACGCCGGCTATTAGCTATCTCAAACACATTCGTATAAAGATCTCGTCTGAAGCTTTGTTGGCCGAATATTTTTCTTTATGGCTCCAAAGATGGGTGGTCCCTAGAGGTTCAGGCTCAGTGGATCGTCTCCATAGAAATATTTTATTCCATACAGTCTGTCTTGTTTTTAAGCATTGACTGGCATTGCTACTAGCTATGGTGTACCATTTGAATTTATGAGAACTTGCTCATAATTTGGTAGTAGATCCTCGACAAGAGGAATTTCCTCGAACAAAGCTTCCATTTATATATCTGATGGGTTGGTTGATTTTACACAACCAGAGTTTGATGCCTCCTTGCTTGACTCAGGATGACGAGACAAAATACATGTTTCTTTGTAGATATAGGCTTTCTAAATGGACCTATACTACACATTTTTCAGACTAGGCAAGCTTTAAACATGGGAAACAGTTAGAACTTTTAATACGTTGTCCCTGATGTAGCAATTGAGCCCCAAGGTTCAAGTTTTATTGACGAGGGAACCACCATATCGAGATTGCCATCAGGGGTTTTTTCATGGCTGATGTTTATCCGGCCATCCCACATGGTATATAGAAATGGCCACGGTTGCACTTTTGAACCGTATTTACCTAGCCGTTTTACAAGACAATTTGGCTATGATTAATTGCATATTGGAAATTCTACTCCGTGTCTTGCAAATTCTGGAGGTTTAATCGACGGCGCCCGGGGATGGAGATATTTTATCATGGGTTGTACATGAGCTACTTTTACTCTGCCTGCACCCAGGTCCTCAGAGGGACGTAACAAGATACATAGAAGCATGCCAATTGAATACAGTAAAATATGCATAATAGACAAAAAATATATAAGTACGCAGTACTAGACAATCTATATGAATATGCATAATGAGGACAACCATTTCGACGTATGGGTAGGTGTAGGATACTCTATCTATCTCACAACTCACACACACGTCCATGAACATCAGAAGTCATCATACCTCGAGGGTAGCGACCATCGCGACACCAGAAATCGATATACCTCGAGGGTAGCGACCAGCGCGACACAACTACCGTAGTGCGTGCTAGTTACTATGGTTTACCAGAGTGGGTAGCCCATACGCCTACTGATTGTCCTCCCCTCCCATGATACTATGTGTCAAGTGTGTGTCAACATATATATAATATATAATTATGACTGAAAGAGAACATATATATAATGAATATATAAAAATATCATAAGCATGCAAAGTACTATAAGCAATTTGGCAATGTATCTTGCCTGGCAAGAAAGCTGCGAAGTATAAGTGTCCAAACGTCAAGCACAAGGGATCAGAACTATGACATCAGAATGAACGTCTCTGGATGCTGAAATAAATATCATCAACATTCCCAGAATAAGCAAGATAGCTAGAAAATACTGCCCTTTCGTCCAATTTGGACACAGGAGTAAAACGGTAATTTCGGGTCAAAGCGGGGTCCACATGTGGCCCACTTTGCACCAAAATGCATGCCAGAGGTAAATGCCTCTAAATAGGACAAATTATAGGTTAAAAAAATTTAAAACGTCGATACGAACTCAATGGTATGTCCAATTTTGGATTTCGGGGAGCCGATCACAAATTTGCCCTTCAAGTCAAACCGTAGGGCCCGCAAATAAGCGGCTTGGTCAACTGTCTCAGAATCGCATGAAACTTGGGTCACAGGACCAGCGTGATACCACGAATCCAATGGCGCAAGTTTTATCGTATTCTGACGAGCGTACACAAAGTGGGATGGTATTTTACAAAAGTTGTGATACAGGGACTTTTTACGGATACGGGTTGATTCCGACTCTCACACACGTCCGAATCAACTTTCGTGAAAGCCCACACGTCGGGATATACCATACGCATCTTTCGGTGCAATTGGTATGCGATGAGGTGGTCCCGTTTGGCAGGACGCACTCCGTATCACAAAATCTTAGTTTTGAAAAATCAAGTTTTTGGTTGTTTTGGAGGTCGAATAATTAACGAATAAAACAAATTAATAAAAAGTAAAAGAACAGTTAAATTCTCGGTTATATTGAGAAGAAAACTTGGGGGTTTGGTGTTGAAATTCTGGACTATTTTTGGTTAGTTTTTTGGCCAATTTTTGGTCGATTTTTCGATCAATCTAGGGCACAAAAACTTGTCCCGCTTGAAAGGAATCCTAGAGGGTTAGGTTGTGAACGTGCACGGATAAACCGCTCGAGAAAAGGACGAGAGATGAGAGAGGTATCATACCGTGAAGAAGGGGCGACGGGGCTGCGCACACCCGCGCGCGCGGCGGACGGCCGCCGTCGGCCGGCGGCTGTGCGACGTGGGGCGGCGTCGAGGCGGCGGTCGGCCGGAGGTGGAGGCGGTCGCCGGGCTGGAGTTAGGGTTTAGGGTTTGGTTGTTTTGCATACATATATGTATATATATATATATATATATATATATATATATATATATATATATATATAAGGGAGGGGGGAGGCGCTGTGTCGTGGGTTTAGGGTTCGGTGGGTTTTGCTGTGCTGGGGTAGTTAGTAATTAGGATTAGTAGTTTTAGGAATTAGGTTTTTCTTTTATTCTATTTTCTTTTCCTTTTTATTTCTTTTCTTTTTCTTTTTATTTATTTCTTTTCTTTTATTATCATTATTCTTATTAGTATTAGTATTAGTATTAGTATTAGTATTAGTATTAGTATTATTATTATTACTATTACTATTACTACTATTACTATTATTATTATTATTATTATTATTATTATTATTATTATTATTATTATTATTATTATTATTATTATTATTATTATATATTTGCTATTACTACTATTACTATTATTATATATTTATTCACATATATATTTATATATATAGATGAGATTATATAAAAAATTTAAAAGAACATTTGCACACAGAATAAATTCTAAAAAATCTATTGCCCTTTAACAAGACTCTAAAATAATAAAAATTATTTTTGGAATAAGTCTAAATGAGTATTTATATAATTAAATAAATAAAATTTATTTTCTAATTAACTATGAAAATACCCTAAGAAATTCAATAATTTAATAAAAATGCTTAAAATAAAAATTTAAATTTTTTAGGGGGTTTACATCTAGGAAGCATAAGATTACGTCCCCTACAGAGGGACGGTCCGCCAAGAAGAGGGATGTTGCCGCGAAGCATAAGAAGCCAAACTCGAAGATTTTTGCTCCTTCAAGAAGGAATTTGATTAACGAACTGATTAGTTCGTCGGAGCGGCCTAGACCATCTATATCTTCTCCAGTGGTGTAGAGGATTAGAACTTCCATCCCCCATGCTATTGATACATGAATAAGTGTCACCCGTGTTGCTAAAATAATTAATTTAGTAGCTCCTATTCTTGATATTGCGGCTTAATTTATTCTGTCGATTGCATTCATACCTCCTCCGTCAATGGATCCAGAGAACCAAGTTGCTCCGTCAGTGGATCTAAAGTCTTAACCTGTCCTGGAAAGTTCTTATTCCAGGGTTAGTGATAGCGGAGAAGACGTTGGTGTAGAAACAATTTTTACCTTCTCGGGTCGAAGTTGGTGAGCAGGTTGAGTCACAAGCTGACATTGACGCTACAACCTCCGAAGATATGCCTGGACATGTTATTCAGGATCGACCTCAATCTGCTATAGTTACAGTTGGGCTTGAAGATGCTACGGAGCAGATTGATACTGAAACTGTACTTTCAGATGCGAGCATGACTATGATTGACTACGATGATTTGCTTCTTCATGCTGATTCGTCTGAAATAAAGGCTTTGTTGACAGGCCTGAGTAATTCTTTGGAGGGACAAACTCCTGAAGATGAGTATGTACCACTTGGTATTGATATGTGTCTCTCTATTCTTTCTATACCACAGATTCTTGTGTTGTATACTTCATTGTCACGAATTCATGCAGTGATAGCTCTAGCACAAGCCAAGGTGTCACTTCTTTCCTTAGCTCGACATGCATATATCTTAATTAAATATGTTATTTATTGATCATATTGTTTGTTCAATTTTTTATTTTTAGATGATAAAATTATGGTAGGAGCTGCTCTGGAGAGGGCCGAAGAGATGGTTGTTTCGTAGGATGAAACAACTTCTGTCACTGATATAACGGTTCTGGCTGTAGATATCGTGTCAATACTACAAGTAGCTTCAACTGCCCTTGTGGTAGAAATGACCAGTGCTGCTGAAATGGCTTCGACTATTAGCCCGAGAGAATGAGCAGCGAGTTCTTCTTCTTTTGTCTCCAGTGTCAAGGCTAAAACTGTCACGATAACTGTCTTCGTACATTATGGTAGAGGATTAGCTAAAAATTTTGTGACTCCAAGTTCGAACACTCACTTTAATTCTTTAGTAGAAGCTTATACATCTACTTTCTATATAATACTGAAGGAGTATTTGCGAGAAATTTTTTATATGAAACTTTTGTGTTACAAACAGTTGAAAAGAATGAAAAGTACAAAAAAGCGCCTAAACAAAAATCTAAGTATAATTAATTCTGGAAAAGTATAGTTGTAGAGATATGATCTATAGATGATCACTTTACTCCTTGGACCACTCAACGATGAATAAATACATACGACGATGGAGAATTGTACACGAAGACGAAAATGTAGGGAATATTGCAAACAACTTGGAGAGTTGAATAATAAGAAAGCTCTAGTACAACGGCACGAGAAGCTTCTATTTCTCCCACTCTTCTCTTGAATTTCAAATACTTGAAAATTCTATCCCCTTTCTCTCTATCTGTCTATATATGCTTCTCTACGTGTGTATTCTGAAGGTAGCTACTGCATGTGCCCTTTCTGTCCTTCTTGGTTGTACAGAACCTGTATTTATAGAGTTTAGGAGCAGTTATGAGAGTATGCACGCACTATGGACAACAATACTGTTTTATCATTATGCGCGCACTTTTGGTGGATTAATACCCCAAGTTCTTTATGAGTGGATGCATAACTTGCTGCCTGCTTGACACATAGCTTCCTATATGAGGAAAGCATAGGTCGCGGGAGACAGTTATTTGTACACCTTTCACAATAAGTACGACATGTAAGACACGCATTCATAACTGCTCACTTTTGAAGTCTTCTGTGTTTGCCATTAAAATTGATTGGTTCAATAACAAACAAAAGAAAGTAGAAAGAGGTCCTAGACAGACAATCTAAGTATAATTTTTGATTCTAGGGTATGGCGATGGACAAAGAGCACTATGGCGGCTCCTTTACTCCGTTGACGATTCGATACATGGTGAAGAAGCTTTCGTCTGCTCTCTCTCCTCTCCTTTGCTGTTCTCTATCTATCCTTGTGTGAGTCTGTGGGCTTGTCAGCCAGGTATATATATAGTCATCCTTTGGCATACATATGTTGGGCCGCCTAGATGCTAGAGGGTGCCACGTGTACCTTCCTAACAGGGTAAAGTTATAACTGTGAGCAGGCCGAGCTGCCATGTTGGTGCTTGTTAGGATTTTTTGTTGTCGAAGATCTGGGCGATTCTCGTCATTTGCGAGTGTGACTTGATCAATTTTGACAAATGGCCCGCACATTGTCACGCCTCAGTCCCAAAATATCGAGGGACCAGACACGGGGCAATGGCCAGCAGCACACACCGTTGGACAAACCCAATTTAATGGATCCATCGGGGCGTACTTAAGCTGTAATACAACGATAAGGGTCTACTAATCTCATCCACAGAATAAATACAGCAATATCAACAAAGGAAATATAAACATCATCAAGTCACAAATAAATAATCGGGGAACAACCCGATAATAAGTCTGTTACAATTGTTCATTTAAACAAGAATTATAAGAGTTTAATAGCAGCAAGACTGTGCATAGAAGAAGCAGATATTCAGGAAAAATCCTCAGCGATCACCTCGTCCTCAGGTTCTGGTACTGTTCCGAGAAGTGCTCCTGTTCCTGCTTCTGCTAATGCTCCTGTTCCGTATACCTCGGGGTCGATCTCGTCTGCTATATCTGGGGACATAATCCGGATCCAGGTCCTCAGGGGACATAGCAAGGTACAAAATAACTCATGCCAAAATAAATACAGTGCAGCAATAAATAAAACAATAGGGTAAACTATATAACCAGCTAAGTGATATGCAAGTGAGAGTTTTAGTCATACTCGGGCTGAGACTACTATAGGATCAGTGTCGGAGAAACCCATAGCAGTATTCTTTCGAAGGGCCAGTACGGTACCAAAGCTCTGTGTCAGAGTCTAAGGCACTTCAATTAAAGTATTATATATATATAATCAGCCTTTTGTATGGTAAATCTCTCCCCACCTAATGTAATCACACGTCTCATGTTCATGACACGCAGGATCAAAACTAATGCAACAAGTCATAATAAGATCTAAGAAAATAATATCTATGTCATGAAACCTGTATCCTATACAGAATTACCTTGAATATTTCAGGAAGATTCTGTCTCATGAATAGTGTCATATGTTCTGGGTATAACGTACTTGATATTGCAAGCACGAGAATGTAACGGGTCTCGATATCCATCTCTAAGTGACGTTACACAACTCCGCGTACGGTGTTGGCACCCGACTATTAATTGGACGCTAAGTAAAGTCACACGATCCTAGGTTAAGCATGTACAACAGTTAAATAAGTCAAGGAAATATGTAACAAGAACTGCAATGTTGGCACGGTATACTTGCCTGGGGTTCTGACTCCAATTGTATCTCTGGCAGCAGCTGAATTTGCAGGCAGTTCTCTGGTTGCTGAAATAAACATCACCATCAGATTCAAAAAATATCAAATAGCTAGAAACGCCTGTCCTTGAGTCCAATTTGGACACATGGGGCAAAATGACAGTTCTTGGTCAAAGCGGGGTCCACATGTGGGCCGCTTTGCACCGAAAAATATGTCAGGAACAATGGTCTCCAAATTTGTCAAACTTAGTGTCAACAAGTCCAGAATGTTGATACGAACCCAACGGAACTTCCAGAATTGGATTCTGATGAGCCGATCACAAAATCGCCCGTAAAGTGGACCCGCAGGCTCCACGATACGCGATTTTGTCAACGTTCTCAGATTTGAACCAAACTTGGGTCATAGGACCAGCGTATTGCTACGAGTCCGATGGCGCAAGTTTTGTTTCGATCCGACGTGTGTACACAAAGTTACAACAAGATCCAGAATAGGCCGATACGGGGCATTGTCGGCGGATACGCATTGATTCCGGTGTGGACGCACATCCAAATCAACTTCTGCGAAATCCAGCATGTTCGTATCGACGGCGCGCACCTTTCGGTGAAGACCGCACGCGACCAAGTCATCCCGTTTGGTGGGGCGCACTCAGTTCCGGGGAAAAATTGGGTGAATATTTTCCTGCTTTTGGATCGCGGTTCGCGATCGTCACATGACGCGACACACCGAGCGGGTTGCACGGGCATCGAGAGGGTCACGCATACTTTGCACCATAATAGACGGCACAAAAAATGGGGCAGCGAGGAGAGAGAAAAGGGTACCTGAATAGGGCTCTGCAGAAACTGAATTTCCCGTGTCCGCGAGGCGACTCGACACGACACAGTGTCCACTGCCTAGGGTTAGGGTTCCGACAACGGAGCTGGCCGAGCGGCTGCGGGGTGGCGTCGCCGGAGGCTGTGGGGTGCGCGGGGAGGCAGGGTATCGCCGGGGAGTTCACCGGGGGCCGAGGCTGCTGCTGCTGCTGCTGCTGCTGGAGGCGGAGGAGGAAGGCGGAGGCTGGCGAGGGCGAGGGCGGCGTCGACGGCGAAGCTCGAGGAGGGTGGCGGAGCTCGGGGAGGGTGACAGGTGGTGGAGACGGCGGTGGCAGAGGGTTAGGGTTCAGGCGGAGGGAAGGGTTTAAATAGAGGGGAAGAGGGAGGTAAAGCGATGGCCGGTACGGGGGAGCCGGAGCGGCACTGGGGAGCGGAGCGTCGGCCGTTGCGGGGGAGGTCGCTGGTCGTAACCGCCGGCGGGGATCGAGGCGGCCGGCGGCAGTTACGGAAGTCGATTAGTCGGGAAAGAGGGGAAAGGTTGACGGGTAGGCGGAGACGGGTCGGGTCGGGCGGCAGATCCGACCCGATCCACTAAAGCTAGGGTGCGGGTCGGGTTAGGCGGATTTCGGGTAGGCGGGTTTGACCCGGATCCGACCTGCAGGATTGGGTTCGGTTCAGTTGAACGGGTCCGGTTCGGGTTGGTTTGGTTCACTTGAATCGGGTTTATTTTTAGGGTTTAATTCGGTTTATTTAAACTTGGTTTTTAGGGCTTTAAAAATGCTTCCGGGGTCCAATAAATTTTCGGAAAATTACCCTATGTCTAATTTTTTTTTATTTTACACCAGAAAATATTATTTTCATAATATTTTAATATTAATTAACATCATTTAAAAATTATTTAATTATAAAATACCTTGATTTTAATTACAGAAAAATTCTAGAAAAATCCAGAAAAATTATGAAAATCCATTTAAAAATTCCTGAAAAATCAGGGGGTTTACACACATGGTTGGAGAGAGCTACTTTAGTTATAACATAAGACTTTGTCTTCGTGGAGTCTGAGACGCATGTGGCAGAGTCGCATGAGGCGCATAGAGTCTGGGACGCACGAGGCCAGAGATGCATAAAACGCATGGAGTCCGGGACGCATTGTGTCAGAGACGCATAAAACGCGTGTTGTCTGGGAAGCATGGAGCCAGAGACCCATGGAACGCATGGATTATGGGACACATGGGGCCAAAGACGTCTGGAGTGTGGGATGCATTGGGTCCTTGTTGTGCTGTACATGAGGCACTCCACACCCATCGATAGTAAAGTTCTTGTGCTGACATGAGATGATCCTGTTGACGGAATGCCATGTCAGGTCCACTTGCGTCCAAAAGCTGCTTCGGCTTATTAGGACGCATGGACGTCGCCTTATTGGGCCGTAGGGTACCTCTTCGGCCTGATTTTTGCTGAGTCTGCTTAGGGGGTGCATGGTTTGTTGGATGTATGGACGCGTATTTTCTATTTTTTTACAAGACTCCCTTCAAAGTTTTTAATAATAAGCTTGGAGGAGATGCATTTGGTCGTATGGGTACTATGTTGCATGGCCATTGGGACCGCATGGTCGTGGGCCGTATGTATGAACGCTTTCCAGCTATCACATCTCTATTTAATGCATGATTCGATTCGATCCTTGGGAAGATTTGTTGGAATTCTGAGCCATCTTACAATGTGAAGTCCGAGGCGACGATTCACTCATGGGAGACGATGATTTCCGAGAAGATAATATGGATTTTAGGTATTGTGCTAGAGGTAATCTGGACGTAACATGTAAACCCCCTGATTTTGCAAGAATTTTAAATTGGGATTTTTCACAATTTTCTGGAATTTTCTAGGAACTTTCTGTAATTAAATTCAGGTTTTTTTTTATTTTTAATTAATAATAAATAATATTAAAATATTATGAAAATAAAATTTTTGGGTGTAAAATGAAAAAACTGGACTTGGGGTAATTTTTCTGGAATTTATTGGGCCCCGGACCTATTTTAATCACTTAAAAACTATTATTTATTTATTATTAATTAATTAATTAATTATTATTTATTTTATTTATTTTTCCTATTTATTTCCAGCCCGGCCCAGCCCGTATATCCGGCCCAGCCCAGTACCCTAAACCTGGCCCACTGGGCCCAGCCCATTTCGGCCCGCGGCCCATTTGCCATCCGGGTCGGGTCGGGTCAGCCAGACCCGATCCGCCGCTGCCCGACCCGGCTGACCCGTCTCCTCCCCACGATCCGGTCCCCCGCTCCGGCGCCGCGTTTTCCGCCGCCTCCGGCGGCCAGCCCCCCACGACCCCCTCTTTCGCTCCGCCCGGCCTCGACGACACGTCCTCCGCCTTCTCCGGCCGCCCAGACCCGCCTCCCAGCCCTATAAAACCCCTCCCCTTCTCCCCTCCGGCCACCGTCGAACTCCACCCTCCGCTCACCGCCACCCTCGCCCAGTGCCGTGCCCAACCCCGCTCCGCCTAGACCCCGCCGTCCTCCTCTCCACCAGCTCCGCCCCACCTCGACCACCGACAGCAGCGGCCGCAGCCGTCCCCGACTCCAGCACAGCGGGCAGCCGCATCCGCCCCAGCTCCCCCCGGCGAGCCACCCTCGGCCTCCCCCGCCCAGCTCCGGTCAGGACGCCATCTCCGGCCAAAACCCTAACCCTAATTTCCCAATTTCGTGTCGGCGTGTCGGACACGACACGGACACGAGAAAACCCGGTTTCTGAGCCCTGTTCAGGTACTCATATCTTTCTCCTCGCTGCCCCATTTTCAATTCCGTAAATTGCGTTGCGAAGCCTGTATGACCCTCTCGGTGCCTGGACAAACCGCTCGGGATATCGCGTCCTATGGTGATCGCACACCGCGATCCAAAAACAGGAAAAACAACGACCCGATTCACCCCGCTCGACGGGCGATTTTGTGTTCGGCTTATCGGAATCCAATGCTGGAAGTTCCGTTGGGTTCGTATCCTCGTTCCTGACCTGTTGACACTAAGTTTGGTGAATTTGGAGACCTTTGACCCTGACACATTTTTTGGTGCAAAGCGGGCCCACATGCGGATCCCGTTTTGACCCGAAATTGTCGTTTTGCCCTTGTCTCCAAATTGGACTCAAGGACAGGCGTTTCTAGCTATTTGATATCTTCTGAGCATGATGGTAATATTTATTTCAGCATCCGGAGATATTTCTGGAAATTTCCCGAGGACATAACTGTAATTGGATCCAAACATCAGGCAAGTACCTGCACTTCAAGTTTATTCTTTATATTGTGATAATTAGTTCCTTGCTCTACTAGCACCATTGGATGATTACACGTAGTGTTAGAACACTGGATTTCATGTCTTGAATATTGAATTTCATGTCTTGCTTTTCGTGTCGGGCGGGAGAATACTAGGAGGCATGTGGTTTACCCTTTCCGTGTTATTATGGATAGCTGTTGGTACACGACTGTCCATCAGCCGGATCTCGATTATATTGTTGATAGCCGTCTATGACGACCGGATAGCCTTATAACCCCCTACATGCCAACTATGTATTCTAAATACACAAGTTCACACACGTAGTTTCTTGTCTTATTGCAGTTCCTGTTATCTTGTTGTAGTTCCATTTTCCTGTCTCATTATATTTCCTTTTTACTTATATTCCTGACTTACAGCAATAAACCCCTAGTTATTGTTACTTCTTATTTATGCATATTCTCAACATAATACTTATCAGTTCTTTTCTACTTGTCATAAATATTTAGTTTAATCCTTGTTGTGCATTGTGTACTTTGCTCCTTTCCTGACTGGATCCGTTGATTTAGGCGATGATGAGGTTTATGCCCCCACCTTTTTGGCCCCATTTGAGGTAGCAGGTGATACATATGAGGAGCCAGTTCCCAACCAGGAGACTACTTCTGAGGAGTAGTCAGCCAGTTAGCTAGTATTTTCTTTCAGCACGATACTCGGGTTTGTCCCCGATTTATCTTCTGGTTCTGTATTAAACTCTGGATCTGTTTGTCACATTTTGATTATGAAATCTTAGCATTCCTTTTCCTGTTATTATCCTTGCCTATTTAATTATTGTGAATGAGCTAGAGTTTAATTTAATTGTGGATATGACCTAGACAGCGTACTACCGCCGATACTGCGGCGTAGGCTGGACGTACCCACGTACTCGTGCCCGAATATCTGGGTGTGGGTCGTGACATAACACAACACCATAGTTTCCAAGGACATCCCACTGGGGGATCTTTAGGTGAACTTATTACTTCTTGCGCACTAGAGTGCAAGTAATAAGTTCAAAATAGGCCTTGTAGAGGTGATATGGACATGGCAAGTTAGTAGACTTAACACCGTTGGCGCACTTAAATTTAAGCACGGATGATAAGTTAAGACGACGACTGATGATAGTCGTAGGGAGAGATTTTCTCAGAGGTCACATGGACATGGCAAACTCTCGGAGGAGGACGTAAGGACGATAGCTCAGAGGATACATAGACGTGAGATGATCAATAGTCATACCGAGGGGTTAGGTACGATTCTGATATTTTTGTAGAAGAAAAAGGAAGTGAGCCAGAGGTAATACTGACGTGGTTGTTTGCTTCCATTGATGACATCCCATAGAGGATCTTTGGTGGACTTACTACTCCTTGCATACTAGAGTGTAAGTAATAAGTTCAAAAACAATCCATATCTGAGGTAATATGGACGTGATAGGTTTTGTGGACCCATTACTTTTGACACATTTGAGAATAAGTAATGGGTTTAAGACAAGCCCTGCCAGAGATAATATGGACGTGAAAGATTTTGTGGACTTAATACCACTGGCATACCTTGGTAAGTACGGGTTATAAGTGGAGATGATAACCGATATCAAAGGTAATATGGATGTAATGATCGATAGCCAAGACCTGGGTGGTTTGCTTAAAGGTAATATGGACATGGCAAACTCAATCGGAGAAAAATGTTAGGACGATAGTTCAGAGGTAATATGGACGTGAACCGATGTCCAAGCAACTCGCTGATGAGTGATTTATTAAGTATGGTCTATTTGGGAGTATGGATAGACCTGAGGATTGTTCCGCTGAGGAGATTGGTGGAACGATAGCTCAAAGATAATATGAACATGGCTAGCGTCTAACGAGATTAGTTTTTGAGTGGTCATTACAGGAGTGTACAAGTGGACCTGAGGACTGCTCTGCTGGGAAGACTTTAAGGATCCATCATCCGTTGTGTATCCAAGACTCCTGGATACAGATGATGGCTTTTACAGGAATTTATAAAGAAGGAAAAAATATTGTACATAGACACTTGCTGGGGATGAAGAACCAAGAGTGTACAGATATACATCTTAATTTTTTGGCTGGTGATAAGGGGAGTACAAGTCAAGTTTACACGTAGTACTTTTTCAGGAACTTATCATTGATAGGCATCATGAGCAAGTTGCCATTGGGTTTCATGAGCTGGTAGGCGCCGTTGGAGAATACTAATTCTACGAAGAACGGACCTTCCCATTTGGGGTGGAATTTGTCGGCCATTTTGTGGGTCATAACCATCGACCTCCTTATGGTCAGGACGAGATCACCCACTTGGTAGGTCCTCTTCCTTACCCGTTTGTTGAAGGCTCCCGAGAGACGCGCTTAGTATAACTTAATGCGCTGTTGAGTTAAGAGATGTTTTTTGTCAAGTACTTCTAACTCTTGTAGCCGCCACCGATGATTGTCATCGACGGTTAATTGGTTGGAAAGGGCCACCCGGAGTGAAAGGATTTGGATCTCGAGCGGAAGGACCTCTTTGCTTCCGTACAACAGAGAGAAAGACATATTTCCATTAGTTGTCCGGATCGTTGTACGATTGACGAAGATGATAACGTTAGCATCTGGACTTCCACCATCCGCCAACTTTGAGAAGTAGTCGGTGATAGCGAGGATGAACCGATGTCCCTTGGATGAAGGTGGACTAATCAGTCCAATGATGTCCATACCCAGGCTTCAAACGGCCAGGATGCAACAGTCGGGTGTAGGAACTCCGAGGGTTGATGGATGAAGTCTGCATAGATTTGGCACGCTTGGCACTTCCTTGCGTAGTCGACGACATCCGCTTCCATTGTTGGCCAATAGTAACACATTCTACAGAGGCAGTCCTGTAGCTTGGGTCCTGGCTGATAGGCACCACAAAATCTGTCGTAAGCCTCACGAAGAGCCTGCTTTGCTTCTGTATTCGATAGGCATCATAGTAGAAGACCGCCATAGGAGCGGTGATATAATATTTTGGTAGCCATATCATAATAGAACCTGAGTGAACATCTTCTGATCGAAGTGGCTTCCTTTGGGTTCTTTGAGAGAATTTTATAGACCGCGTAGTCGATGAATAGAAGTCTCAAGTCTTATGAGTTAGCGCTCCTCTCTACTGAGTAGCTCCGGTAGAGAGAGAGGTTGTTCTTCGGGAAGACCAGCTCCTGGCCGATCACGATAATCAGTTTATGGGTATTAACTGGAACAATGAGAGAGACTGCGAGTCCGGCTAGGGCGGCTGCCTCAATATTTTGTAGCCGAGGGACGTGCTCTATAAAGGACCCCTCGAAGGTCGAGATAATGCCAAGTGCAGCTTGGTGGTAAGGAACAGGTCTTCGTGTTGGACTCCATACTCGCCCCGGACCTGATTGACTATCAGCTTGGAATCGCCGTAGGCTTATAAGTGGTCAACTCCCACTTGTTTAGCGAGTTGTAGTCCAATGATGAGAGCGATGTACTCTGCTATATTATTGGAGCATGGCTCAGTGAGGGAGTAGGTGCGGTTAATAACCAGATCATATAGAGAGATCAACACTATCCCGACTCCAACGACGATGTCGCCTTTGGGCCCGTTCTTGAAGCACCATCGAAGAACATTCGCCAAACGACTTCTGCGCTCGTGGTCAGGTTTAATTCTGTGACCTCGTATGGGATCTCCTCGTAGAGTTTTAAGATTTTTGGCACCGGATGGGCTGCCAGGAAGTCGGCCAATGCTTGACCCTTGACGACTTTCGTATGGAGACATGAGTATTGCCTAGGTAGCCAAGCGGGAACTGAGCGCCCCTGGTTTGGTCATGAGGACCCTTGGGGGGTTGACCTGAGAGATCATATGGATAGTTTGTCCTGCCATATAATGCCGAGTCTTCTGGATAACGAATACAAGAGCAAGGCATTCCTTCTCAACGGGTGTGTACCTATGCTCTGCACCAACTATCATCCGACTAAAATAATAGACTATGGAATCAATACTCGTTCTGTACTGAATCTGACGGCTCAGGGAGTCGATAGTTATGAATAAGATGGCCTGCTCATGGTCTACATCACTATTTTGGGCTAATAGAGCAACGAGGGAGTGGTCCATCACATGCACTGTCACGACCCGTACCCGGATATTCGAGCACGAGTACGTGGGTACGCTCAGCCTACGCCACATCATCAGTGGTAGAACATTGTCTAGGTTAATTCTAACTAACTAAATATCTCAACAAATATATATATGATACATGTTAATCATCTCAACGCCAAACAGAGGAATATTATCGTATCTCATAAATATAACTATACTCATTCATAATGCAAACTAAGAAAGATAGAGCACGAATGGAATAACGAAGAAAAGAATCAAGATACAATCCACAAGTCTGAAATAATATACATGCCATGAATCTCAATAAAGTCTAATACAAGTCCATCAAAATAAACTAAATCTCCTCAGGCTCTGTAATTAAGTCCTCCTAGTCTATAGAAGTATCCTCTAAAGGTATGCCCTCCTGTAGTCCGTAGAATATAGGACACTGATCTATGAGCTAATCATCTAGAAAAATATATCCAGTCAGGATCAGAGTGAAGTACATACCTTTGAAAGTAGTTTCAAATACATAATCGAGCATATAAAATAGATAATAGAAAAGACAACAAGATAACTAAACAACAGAACAAAATGAACTAGAGTGAACAGATAATGTACTGGAATGAAGAACATGCAATAGAATATCTGCAATATAAAGGAATAACTGAAATCTAACTAATGTGCCTCAGAATACAAGTTTATTATATGATCAGTTTAGGTTGAACATGAATACAATAAGGTAACTCGATTATAAGTGTGGTATGTAATCGACATGTACACGAATACACTAGGGCTTTGATCACATAATAAACTCCTACTCCCCCATTCCCAACTAATACCAATGGATCCAATCATGACACGTTACGAACACGAATATGGGCACACTGAACATGAGTAGTGTGTGTACACAAATATATGCCTACTGAATATGAGCAGTGTGTGAACACAAAATATAAATAATTAATACACAATATACACGATAAAATACATGTAAAGGAGTACCTACTGAACACGGTAGGGAATAAGATCTCCTAACAGGATCCATATAGTACCAGTCCACGAAACCACTGTATCGGAATCAAGTATACAGTTCTAGAACATGAGATGTATACACTATTATGAATGAAAACTAACAGAAAAATATACTCGCCTGAGGTCTTGAGCAAGGTGTGACTCTGATGCCCAAGCTGGTGTCACACAGACCTATATATGGTATATTGCATTAATACAATATTTTGGAATGAAAAATAAGTTAAACTATTTTAATTCTAGGTCATAAAGCTATTTCTAAGTCAAAACAGTCAAACTAGGTCAACTCTAGGTCAAACTAGTCAAACTTGGTCAAACTAGCTATTTCTATGTTGTAAGAGTCTAACTCTAGGATATTAGGTCCATACACTATGTAACTAGGCCATACTAGCTATGCTAAGATACTGAGATACACACAAAGCACCATATCATAAGATACACAAGTTTTTAGATATGAAAATACTAATTTATATATATATAAGGCAATACATATAGTAATCTTAGCTTACTAATGCAAAGCGGATACCTTGGCGTTGAACTAATGCGTATCTCACCACCTACACACCTATCTTGATACTTAAACCCAATACCTTGAGTATCAACCAATACCTTGACATTACCTTGGTATCACAAGGTAATCCAAATCCTAATAGATAGTTAAATACCAATACACTAAACTATAACTAACATAATTAAACTACTAAAATACTACTAACGACCTAATATAGCAACACATATATACAATACTAATTTACTAACTTACCACTAACATATCAATACTTATATACATATATACATATAGTTACTAGTCTAACAAGTATATATATATATATATATATATATATATATATATATATATATATATATATATATATATATATATATATATATATATATATATATAAATAATTATTTAGATAACAATGTATATATATATACAAACTACCTAACAATGTACTTAACTATTAAACTATTACTGAACTACTAACTAGACTTAACATTAACTAACTAAACCATAATAAAACTACTAAACCTCTTACCTAACTAGTTGTTCCTGCTTATGCTGCCTCTCCTTGCTGTGCTACTACTGCAGTTGCTCATCAGTTGCTGAATGCATAAGCTGCTGCTTGCTATCTCGACTTATTGTTGGTAACTGCTCTGTGGTAGCTGCTACTGCTTATTGCTGTACAATTTGCTGCTGCACCTTGCTATTGGCTTTGCTAGCTGAAGGTTGCTGCAGGCCTCTCTGTTGATGTACTGCTGCAGTGCATGCCTTGGCCGTACACCCCTCTAGCTGCTGCAGCTGCTCTAGGTGCTCTGCTTGCTGCTAGCTAGATGCATGCTATTTGCTGTTGGCTACGACAGATGCTATATGCTGCTGATTGCTACTTGTTGTTGATGTGCTACACACTACTTGTTGTGTCCATAAGCTAAACCCACTGTGCATCTACACGACCCCCCTCTCACTTCTCACTCACTCACTACACATCCATGTACTTATATAGATATCAATATATATATATACACTCATATCTATACATATATAGATATACTCTCATGACCATATATATATATATATATATATATATATATATATATATATATATACTCACATACATACATATATATATATATATATATATATATATATATATATATATATATATATATACATATACATATACATATACATATACATATACATATACATATATATATATAAACACATATACACATATCACTACACATATACATATAGCTATATATACATATCTCTATAATATAATAGAGATACATACACATATACATAATCATACAATCATATTATATATTATTCTAATATATAATACCAAGTCAACTTGAATTGAGGTACAATGAACAAACACGTGGAGTGCACCGCACCCATATCACACTCATTCTATAATATGCTTGCGATACGGCTCCACCACATAACCAAACGTATCCCGAAGGACACGAGCAAGTCTAAAATAATAATTATGAACAATATAAAGTACTAATTTCTTAACTACGTATCTGTATCAAGATGTGACATGCACAAACCCCCGTATCGGAGAAAAAACTCCCAAATCAACCTCTATCTCCAAATTATCGGGATACGGCCTATACGAATTCAATTGTGGACACAACACTAGTCACACACAATCAAACATATGTCAATTTGGTCTAATTGACCAATTAACAAACACACGATGTGCCAATCTCGGAATTTATCCAAAATTGACACAAAATACCACATAACTTTCTCCATAGGCCTCCTATGGACCTAATTCTATTTTCTATGGGTAGCCTTAGCATATGGGGTGGTTCCTTATGGTTAAATTATAGATTTAGAACCTTATTAGAGAGGAAAACTAAATTATACCTATTAGGAGATGGATTCCCAATGAAATCTTCAAATTTAGTAAAAGTAGCCTCAAACTTGTAGATCCTTGCTCCTCCTTGTATATCATTGCTTTCTCCTCGTAGATCCTTTCTCTACTAGCCTCCAATAAAGAATAGGGAAGAAATTGGGAAGAAATTTGAGTAGGGATTGGTGTAGGAATGAAGAATTTGGAAGAGAAAAAATTCTAGATCTAGATTGTAATGACAAAATAGGAAGATAGAGAGAGTCTCTCTCCTCCCTATGGTGGTCGGACCCTTGCCCCTCCTCCAAACTACTATAGAATGTCCAAAATATCCCTTAGGGCCTCTCATGAAGAAATTAATTAAGGAAGGAAGGTTCTAGTCTAATTGGTTTTACTAATTAATTTATCCTCCTAATGAATGGGCTTACTATTGGGCTCAATCAAAACTAGAATCAAATGTTGGGTCCATAGATCTAAACTAAACTAGTTAGGTCCACTACACAAGTCCAAAATAAATTTAACATCTAACAATAAATAGATAATACAATAAATAATAATACAAGATGCACAATATTTAATATTAATAATCCTAAAATAAAAATACTCATGCCAAATTATCAAACTACCCTTAGTTAAAAAAGTGACGGTGACAATCCTACCCACCTTAGAAAAATTTTGTTCTTGAAATTAAGGAAGAAACTAACTACTAAAAGCAATCAATACAAGTAAGAAAGAATTATACCTCACGGCTCAAACAGATATGGATATCGCTCGCGCATCTCGGTCTCTCGCTCCCAGGTACTCTCTCCTAGCGAGTGATGCCTCCACGCAAAGCACACCAAAGAAATCGCCTGGTTCCTCAGCACCTTCTCTCTCCGATCCAGAATCTCAACTGGCTGCTCTGGATAGCTAAGAGTAGGGCTCACCTCTATCTCCGAGTGATCCAACACATGACTAGGATCTGCCACATACAGTCTCAGGTGCGATATATGAAACACGTTGTGCACTCCCTCCAATACAGGTGACAAGTCTAGTCTGTAGGCAACTGCACCGACCCTCTCAAGAATACTGAAAGGTCCGATGAATCGCGGACTAAGCTTCCTATCTCCACAGAAATGAATCGTGCCACGTGTCAGAAAAATCCTCAAGAAAACCAGACCGCCAACCTAGCACGAAATACAACCTTAGCACTCTAACAAAATAAATAATCACAAGCAATGCAAAATAAAATCTATACCTCAAACTCCAATGGTCTCCGATGGCTATCGGCCCAATGCCGCTGTCTGTCCTGCGCCACCCAAAATCTATCCCTGATGAGCTTCACCTTCTCAGCTGCATCCACGACCATCTCTGGTCCCAATAAGGCTCTCCCACCAACATCATCCCATGTTAATGGAGTGCGGCATCTCCGTCTATACAATGCCTCAAATGGTGATATCTCGATACTGGCCTGGTAGCCGTTGTTGTAAGAAAACTCTACCAAGTAAAGATGATCGTCCCAAGAATCTCCAAAATCTAAAAGACAGGTGCGTAGCATATCCTCGAGAGTCTGGATAGTCCTCTCCAACTGTCCGTCTGTCTGAGGGTGATATGCAGTACTGAAATTGAGCTGAGTGCCCAGGCTAGCCTGCAAACTCCTCCACAAGTGGGACGTGAAGCGGCTATCCTGATATGAGACTATGCTTACTGGAATACCAGACAATTTGACTATCTGATGCACATACATCTCTGCGAGCTTCTCCGTAGACGTACCCACTTTAAATGGCAGAAAGTGGGCTGATTTGGTCAACCTGTCTACGATGACCCAAATCGTATCTTTACCTCTGGGAGAATACAGAAGTTTTGAAACTAAATCCATCGTCACATGCTCCTATTTTACTCTGGAATGGGTAAAGTCTGAAGCAAACCACCTGGCCTCTGTCTCTCCACCTTTACCTGCTGACAAACCAAACATCTGGATACGAAGCTAGCTACCTCCCGCTTCATACCATACTACCAAACATGCGCTCTCATGTCCCTATACATCTTGTTGGCACCAGGATGAATAGAGTACCGAGTTCGATGCACCTCTTGAAGAATCTTCTTGCGCAATACTCCACTCGGCACACATAATCTAGTACCGTGCCGTAATGATCCATCATCTGCAATGCTGAAGTCCTCTGCCAACCCTATCTGGACCTGTGCTCTGATGCTCCTCAGAGACTCATCCTCGAACTGTGCGACTCTGATCCGGTCCATCAACTCAGACTATACCTAAAGTCCCATATATATGCTGCAACTCCATTAACTAATATCCCAATGCCCAAACTATCAAGATCGGCCAACAAATGTCTGTCCCTTGTCAAGTACATAGCCACTGGATACCTGCTTAAGGCATCTGCGACTACCTTGGCCTTCCCTGGATGGTACTGCAAAGAAATATCAAAGTCTTTCATCAACTCCAACTATCGTCGCTGCCTCATGTTGAGCTCTTTTTGTGTAAACACATACTTCAAGCTCTTGTGGTTTGTAAAGATCTCTACCCGCTCTCCATATAAGTAGTGCTTCCACAGTAAGAGCAAAAATAACTGCTGCCAACTCCAAGTCATGGGTAGGATAATTCTTTTCATACGGACGTAATTGCCTGGAAGTATAGGCAATCACCTTTCCGTTTTGCTGCAACACACAACCCAAACCATTACCCGATGCATCACTGTATATAGAAAATCCTTATATCCCTGATGGCAATGTCAATATTTGAGCTGTAATCAATGGATGTGGCGGCTCCTGCTCTTCTACCAAAGCTCCACAGAAGTCACCTTCGCTCTGCTCTGCTGCTCCTCTGATAAACTCAAACTATGGCTCTCCCGATGTCTGGAACAAAACTCTGCTTTCATGACAATCGATACTAGCATGATGCCTACTCAACCAATCCATCCCGAGTACTATATCATAGCTCAGAAATGGCATTAAGAGTAGACATACGCTCAACTCTCGACCTCCCAAAAAAACTCTCCGGTCCTTGCAAACATCATTGACCAGGATAATGCCACCCCTGATCGTGATCTTGTAAGTCCTCGCCAATGGTTCAGACTCAAGATGATATTTCAGAGTAAAAGATACAGATACAAAACTATATGAAGCACCAAATCAAATAAAGTATGAACTGGAAATGAATCAAGATAAAATGAACCTGAGATAACATCACCGACTGGCTCCTCCTCCTCGACGGTCAAGGCGGAAGCTCGCCCCTGTCGCTGAGCACCTCTCTGTTGCTTCTGGTGCTGAACGAACTGATGCTGTTGTGGTGGTAGAAGAGGTCCTCTCTGTTGTCCCGCTGGTGGTCTCGCGGGTGCTCTCTGTGCCTGGGCTCCGCCCTGAGCTGGACGAGTTGGGACTTTAGGATAAGCCCTCAACTGATGGTCTCCTGATCCGTAGAATAAGTACTGGCCCAATCTCATCATGCATATATCCCATCCATGTCCTTGCTTCTTACAAAAAGTGCAAGGAATAGATGGCCTCTGAATCTGATGTATCTGATGTGCCGACGCTCTAGCTGGTCCATGATACTGCTGCCTCGGATATTGGAAGTACCTCTGGTGTTGCTGCTGAAAATGAGACCGCTTCATTGGACCCGTATTGTTACTGGATCCTCCTGTGTCTCTCGGCCTCTTATAGCCAAGCTCTAGATCACCCTCTGCCCGCTGTGCCTGTCTCAGAATTTCCTCGAAAGTAGCGATGGGATCTCCGTTCGTGTGTGATTTAATTTTCTTATTTAGGCCCTTTCTGAAATTTTTGGCTCTTCCTCTAGGGTTCTTCCCCTCCACAAAGTGGCCTAATCTATAATACTCTGCTGTATACTCAACCACCGTCATACCTCCCTGAACAAGGTACTGGAATTGGCTCTCTAGAGATGTCAGAGCCACATCTGGAAAGAAATTTTCCTTGAAGATCTCTTTAAAAGCTTCCCAAGTAAGTCCTGGTACTCAGATCCTGGGGTACATCCTGAACCAAGTCATCACAATGTCGACATTATGTACCCCGCGGCCTCTATCTGCAACCTCTCTAGAATCTGTGCCAATCGCAGGTTTCACTCAATGTCTTTTATCCAATCATCAGAATAAAGGATCCCTTATGTGCCTCTAAAGTCCTTCGGCCCCATCCACTTGAATTCTATGATGGTCCCCAGCCTCGGCTGCTGCAGGGTAAACTGAGGTGGTACTGTCTGTGGTTGGTCTGAGGCGGCTCTCTCAACTGCGATGAGCGCAATCTGGTGAGCATTCTCAATGCTCTACTGCATGACCTCTGAGTGACGCTGCTGCACCTCCATCATCTGCTGAAAGAGCACAAAAATCTACGTCTAATCGACTACGGATGGTGGGGGTAGAAGATCCCCTAAAATTGTCGGCGTTGTCCTCTGTACCAGAGGTGGAGCACCTCCGAAAGCTGCTGCAGAAATGCCTACCTGGATCGGTGAAGTCGACCTCTGGAATGTAGGTGCTGGAATATCGTCTGATGGTGCTGCCCTCATAGGCGATGAAGTGACTGACCGCGCTGACATGGCACCTGAGCGCTGGGAACGTGTCTTAGGCGGCATCCTGAAGATAGATTGAATAAAGGAATCAATATTGAGTAAGATACGATATCGTCAATGAAGGATATATTTTATTCAAAGGAAAGCAAACATTTAATAGATAAGGATAAAAAAACTGATATTGGAAGTGTTCCCTAGTTGTGATTGAGTAAACTCTCAGCCTATATCCTATTTCCTAAAGTAGGCTCGTAGCAGTACTCTAGGTGAGCACCACTACAATATCACACTAATTGCGACTCTAGGAAGACCTGAATGGGCCACCACTAAAAATGTGTCACGATCCGCACCCAGATATTCGGGCACAAGTACGTGGGTACGTCCAGCCTACGCCGCAACATCGGCATCTGGGTTAATTCTAACTAACTAAACATCTCAACAAATATATATATGGTACCTGTCAATCATCTTAACTCCAAACGGAGGAACAATATGGTATCTCACAAATGTAACTATACTCAATCACAATGCAAACTAAGGAAGATAAAGCACGAATGGAATAACGAAGAAAAGAATTAAGATACAATCCACAAGTCTAAAATAATATATATGCCATGAATCTCAATAAAGTCTAATACAAGTCTATCAAAATAAACTAAACCTTCGCAGGCTCTGCAACTAAGTCCTCCTGGTCTATAGGAGTATCCTCTAAAGGTATACCATTCTGCGGTCCGTAGAATGTAGGACACTGATCTATGAGCCAATCATCTGGAAAAATATATCCAGTCAGGATTGGAGCGAAGTACATACCTCTGAAAGCAGTTTCAAATACATAATCGAGCATATAAAATAGATAATAAAAAAGAATACAAGATAACTAAATAACAGAACGAAATGAACTAGAGTGAACAAGTAATGTACTGGAATGAAGAACATGCAATTGAATATCTGCAATATAAAGGAATAACTAAAATCTAACTAATGTGCCTCGGAATACAAATTCATTATGTGATCGGTTTAGGTTAAACAAAAATACAATAAGGTAACTCGATTATAAGTGTGGTATGTAATCGACATGTACACGAATACACTGGGACTTTGATCACATAATCAACTCCTACTCCCCCATCCCCAACTAATACCAATGGATCCAATCACGCTATGTTATGAACACGAATATGGGGACACTGAACACGAGCAGTGTGTATACATGAATATAAGAATACTGAACATGAGCAGTGTGTGAACATGAAATATAATTAATTAATACGCAATACACACGATAAAATATATGTGAAAGAGTACCCGCTGAACATGGTAGGGGATAACATCTCCTGACAGGATCTGTCACGACCCGTACCCGAAAAATCGGGCATGAGTCGTGGGTACGTCCAGCCTACGCCGTAGAATCGGCGGTAGAATGCTGTAAAGGTCCGTTCTAGGTCACAGTCTATATCTCACAAAACCTGTCAATATAACCTCTCCAAAAGGAGGGCAACTACGTAATATATATATGCCTCAATCACAAAAATAGGGGAAGAGTAAAAGCACGATAATATCATAAAGAAACAAAGAAACGAAGAGCAAGTACAATATCCAAATATACAGTCCAAGTCTACAATATCTCACAGCAGCAAAATAATAAATACAATACAGTCATCCAAAATAATCAACTGAGAACAACCCAGGAAAACCCACCAAGCTAACTAGGGTGCTAACGGCGTCTCCTCGACGGGATCCTCCTCGGTCTTGGGGTCACAACACTCCTCGACGCCCGGCCCGTAGAATGTCGGGGAAAAATCCTCAGGATCCCCTGGAAAAAATATGTCCAATCAGGACTGGAGCGAAGTACATAACTCTGAAAGCAACTCCAAATACATGGTAAGGTGTATATGACTAACAATAGAAAAGTATACAAGATACACAGGAAAATAAATACATGGTGGAGCAGATAAAGTAGCTGCAATATAAAACTGGAGAACAATACAAGTAGTAGAGAAGTAACTGCATGTGAGAAAACAGGAATACTAGCTAAGTGCCTTGAGCACAAGTTCGTTATATGATCGGCTTAGGTTGCACATGAATAATCTACGATAACTCCGTTATGCGTGAGTTGCATAACCGACATACACATGAATACTGTTTGGCTTTGATCACATAACCAACTCCTACTCCCCTCCCCCACTAATACTCTTGGATCCAACCACGACACGCTACGTACATGATAAATAACTCGCGCACATGAAGGCGAAAGTACACGAAGCACATGATAGCACATGAGAATCAATACCCGAAGCACATGATGAAATACACGTGATATAGTACCCGCTGAACACGGTAAGGGAGATAATATCTCATGACGGGATCTACTAGTACCAGCTCGTGTAACAAA
This sequence comes from Iris macrosiphon, assembly GCA_036927795.1. NCBI lineage: Eukaryota > Viridiplantae > Streptophyta > Magnoliopsida > Asparagales > Iridaceae > Iris > Iris macrosiphon. The sequence continues at coordinate 64,777,191 of JAYESA010000015.1, forward strand.
TATGTCAGAATCAAGTATTACAGTTCTAGAATAGGTGATAAAAATGCTATCATAAAATGGAAACTATCAGAGGTATGTACTCGCCTGACGTCTTGAG